>JAJIBD010002670.1:0-50925 GCA_021461705.1 Cryptotis parvus
AAAATGCTCACCATCACTAATCATCAGAGAGATGCAAATCAAAACAACAATGAGATACCACTTTACACCACAGAGACTGGCACATATTCAAAAGAGCAAGAACAACAAGTACTGGTGTGGATGGGGAAAAGGGGCCACTCATCCATTGTTGGTGGAATGCCGGCTGGTACAGGCTTTCTGGAAAACAATATGGACATTCCTCCAAAGACTAGAAATTGAACTCCCATTTGACCCAGCCATACCACTCCTGGGAATCTACTCTTGGAAACCAAAAAATACGTAGCGGAAGCACCATCCCTACTTTTATGTTCATAGCAGCATTATTCACAATAGCCAGAATCTGGAAGCAACCAGAGTGCCCGAAAATCGATGACTGGATAAAGAAGCTTTGGTACATCTACACAATGGAATACTATGCAGCTATTAGGAAAAATGAAGTTATAAAATTTGCCTATAAATGGATGGACATGGAGAAGATTATGTTGAGCGAAATTAGCCAGAAGGAGAGAGACAGACACAGAATGACTGCATTTATCTGCATGACATAAATATATATGTACATATTAAGATACCAATATCCAAGGTCAAGTGAAACATATATCAGGAGGTCTTGTCAAAGGTGGAAATTATCACAAACGTGTGGGAGTCAGAGGCTAGGTAAGACAGAAAATGGAATAGTATGCTAACAATTGTCGAGGGTACTAATGCCAACCTAGAACGAGCATTAAATAGAGGCAAAAAATACACATGACAACCCTTTAATGTATTATCTGTAATCCATAGTCTGGAGGGGAAGGAAAAGAGAAAGAGAAAGAAATGGAAAGAAATAAAGAACCTGCCATGGAACAGGGCTCGGGAGGGGGGGGAACTTGGGACGTTGGTGGTGGGAGATGGGCACCGGTGGCGGGATGGGTGCTGGAACACTGTATGACCAAAACCCAAATATGAACTTTTTAATTGTATATCTTTGTAATTGTAAAAATAAAAAATTAAAAAAAATAAAAATAAAAAAAACCAAAACATTGGGCTGGAGGTAAAAAACTATGGGTAGGACTTTGCATGTGACTGACCTAGGTTGGATTGTGGAAACTACATATGTTTCCCCAAGTTCACCAGGAGTGATCCCGAGACAAAGCCAGTAATAAATCCTGACCACTGCTGGATATTTTAAATATCCAATATTTATAAATATTTATCTTATATAGATGATGTATTTATTTGAAGATTGGTATATTTGACTTTTGCTATATTGACTTATTGTGTCTATAATTGTCAATTTCCAAATCACTTGATCACTTGAATCCCGTTATTCATCGATTTGCTCGAGCGGGCGCCAGTAACATTTCCATTGGACCCTATCACGGCCAATGTAGCCCAATGGCATCTGGTTGATTCAGGAATATGAAGAGCCTCAAACCGTTCCTTCAGGGTCTTAACAAGGAAGTCTGACCATCTTGTAGGTGGGTGGCCACATGATCTTTTGACACCCGTGGGATCCAGTCAGTAAAGGCTCTAGTCCAGCGGTTGTCTCCAAATCGCATTACATGTCCAGCCCATCTGACTTTTGATGCCTTGGCAAACGAGACAGCGTCCCTGATTCTGGAATAGCGACGGAGGTCAGACTTCGGATTCCTTCATTCACTTGAGTGAGACGTGATATTCCAAGCATAGCTCTTTCGATGCCTCTCTGGGAGACCCAAATAGTATTCTCATCCTGCTTTCGTAGGGCCCAGGTCTCTGAGGCATATGTTAATGTAGGGGAGAACGGTGGAGTCGAAGAGATGTGCCCGGAGCTGGAGATTCTTTGTCCTTTTTTAGCTATTTCTTCGATGCCTTTGAAGGCATTCCATGCCTGCTCTCTTCCTCCTGCGCAGCTCAGGTTTTAGGTCGTTCATCATGTTGACTTTTCGACCCTAGGTACACATAACTGCTGCATTCAGAGATGTTTGTTCCATTGAGAGTGAATGGGGCCTCAGGAACTAGTTCATTTCTCATGAACATAGTTTTCTTCAGATTCAGCTGTAGACCTACCTTTCCACATTCTCGGTTAAAGTCAGCCAGCATTTGTGCCGCTTGGCTAATGTTTGGTGTAATTAGAACGATGTCATCAGCGGCGGAGGTGGTGTATGTTGCCGACCATCTACTCTTCACTCCCATTCCTTCTCATTCTAATTGTCTCATGATGTTCTAGAGGGTGGTGCTGAAGAGTTTTGGTGAGATGGTATCCACCCTGTCGAACCCCTCTTTTGACATCAATGATCACTTCTTTGTAGAATGGTGAGATCCTGGTGGTGAATCCGTAATACAGCTCAGAAGGATCTTGATGTATTGGGTTTGAACACCCTGTTTGACTAGGGCTTCGATGACTGCTTCAGTCTCCACAGAATCAAAGGCTTTCTGTAAATCAATGAACGTGAGACAGAGCGGCATCTTGTACTCCCTACAAACCTCAATGAGCTTGGTTACTGTGTGGATATGGTCGATTGTGCTGAATCCTTTCCGGAAGCCTGCTTGCTCACATGGTTGTCCTCCATCTAGTGTTCTGCTAAGCCTGTTCAGGATGACTCGCGTAAACAACTTGTAGATGACGGACAACAGGCAGATGGGGCGATAGTTGCCGATGTCGTGAATGTCTCCCTTCTTGAACAGTAGAACTGTCCTGCTGGTTTTCCATTGGGAGGGCACTTTGCATTCGGACAGGTAGCGTGTGAAGAGCCGAGCTAGTGTATTGATGAGTACCGATGGCAGATTCTTCAGGTGTTCGGGTCTGACTTTGTCTGGGCCTGGTGCTGTTCCTTTCTTTACCGATGAGATGGCATGTTGGATTTCAGAAGGGAGAACGTTGGGAATGACATTTCCATCCTGTGGAATTTGGTATGTGGGCAGGTGGATGTGGCTATCAAAGAGATTTGAGTAGAAGTCCTGGATAATCTTCTCCATTGCCTTTCTGGAATATCCAATAGTAATATTGTCATCTCTTCTGTGAAATCTATAAAATTCAATCATAATTGTTTATATTGAGGGTTTCAAAAACAAACATTAACAACTTACAAGTCATTGATTTATGGTCATTTTATATGTTTTTATGTAAACAGATTTTAACACTTCTCAACAAAATCTTTACAAATACTTCTTTGGTAAAAAAATATCTATGGATGCAGGAAATAATAAAAATACTATATGTTGTATCACACTACTTATCTCTAAAGAAAATAATGAAACATAACTAAATGAAAAAATTCATATTCAAATATAAAAGCTCAAGAGCATTGTTACTTCAACAATTAATGGTCTTACTCAATATCTACAATTGATATTACATATTCTTAAAGTTCTTTTTATCTGTTTTCCTTCTGTAGTCAGCATATACTAGGGAAATAAACTAACTACTCAAGATATAATTTTACAAACCAAAGAGTTTATTTTTAAAATTTTCTGTACCATGCTCTTCTTAGTATATTCATAGCTGAAATACATTGTAATGTGATTTTCTGTCATAAATGCAATTCTGCTTGGAATGTACGCCTAGGAAAAATGTAGAAACACTAATACTTAGGTAAGATCTGATTTATATATGAAATCTGCAATATTCTAACTTCCTTGTCTTCATATTTGGGAAAAGTTGCAGTTAAGAGAAGCAGTAAATGAAGATTTCTTTTTGGCAGAGCAATGAGGACACGTGGGAGATGCCCAGATTCTCAATTACAGCTTCATCTTCTGAGTTCTTTTTTTTAATGGCAGAATTTCTGCAGCTTCCCTATCTTACTATGAACTATTTTCTATTTTTCACAATTTGTTCATTAAATGCCTCTTGTGCCCAATTTTTCAGTGAGTGTTTCAAACAAGTATAAAGTTTCCTGGAAAAAAGTTAAAATTTCACCCATTGACCACTGTAAGTATAAGTCAATCAGCACTGTAACTGTTCTGTCACCAAATAAATAAAATCCACTTTTCCTCTTGTACTATTTTTACTAAATTTTGACATCATTGTGAATTCACGCTCCTACTCGGTTAATTATTTTTGATTTGCTTAAGAAGTCATGCTTTGGAGCCAGATGTTTTTCAGTGCTTACATCCATTGCTAAAACAAAGGGTTTTTACATCCAAACAGCATTTTAGCAGCCACCGAATTAGAAAGTTTATTTTCTTCTTTCTTTGGAAATATCACATTGGATTTCTTTACTGTCAATTTATTTCCCTTTGTAATTAGTTAAATTAGTTGTGAGAAGAGTTTAACATTTCATTTTGAGAAATTACAATTCTGCTATTTTAAAATAAAATGTTAAGAGAATATGCTCTAAATTTTTACATTTGGTAGTGGTGTCAGTTTTACCCTATCTTTTTTGCATAGAGAATAGTTCAGTTCCTTTGAGATTTAAGATAAATTTCTGAGCAAGAAAATGCTGTTAATTAATTTTGTCATTCTTGTAATATTTCTATCACAAAACTATAGTTAATGGGTAGAATGAAGTTTAAACATTGTGTATTTATTTTTCATTTGATGATTTATCCATAGATTTATTTCCTTGGCTTATGTGCAAAGAGTTAGAATGTGGCAATACCCCCTTTGTTGCAAAATACAGTTTTAATTCCTTTATAGTCATAAACATGCTTGCAATATTATCTGCCGTTATAAGTAGGGGAGATTTAAAGTCAAATGATCATGTGGAAGACTTGATTTCTCAACCCTCAGCCCCCACACCACCTGCTCTTTCCCCAGTCTTTTTCTCTCCTACTAAGCACTGCCACCTCCCCAGGGGTTTAGGCCAAAACCTCAGAGTGCCATCTGTAGTAAAAGTATTTAACTATTTGGAGGTCACATTTGATGTTTAATTCTGGGTTTAATTCTGGTTCTGTGCTCAGGAATAAGTCCTGGCAGGGATCAGGGAATCATACTGGGTGCCAGAGATCAAACCTTTTCAGCCAAGTGCAAGATAAAAGCATCCTACCACCATATTATCTAATCCTGACTTTAACTACGTTGAGGAAATTTTTTCAATCCCCAATTGGTTGAACCTTTTTAGCATGAATGTGTTTTAGATCTTGTCAAACGCTTTATCTGTATGTGCTGATATGATAATATGATTTTTATTTTTCCTTGTGTAATAAGGTGTATTATGTTGATTATTTTGTATATAATGAATGATCCTTGCATCCCTAAGAGAAATCCTTCTTGGGCATGGAGTGTGATCTTGTGACATACTGTTGGACTTGGTGGGCAATATTTTGTTGAGGACCTTTGTATTTATATGCATCAGAGATGCAGGTATATAGTTTTCTTTCTTTTTATTTATTTATTTATTTATTTATTTATGTATGTATGTATGTATGTATGTATGTATTTATTTATTTATTTATTTATTTATTTATTGCTTTTTGGGTCACACCCGGCGATGCTCAGGAGTTACTCCTGGCTCTGCACTCAGGAATTACTCCTGGCGGCGCGGGGACCATATGGGACCGCCGGGATCGAACCCAGGCCGACACAGGCCGGCCGCTGCAAGGCAAACGCCCTACCACTGGGCTATCGCTCCGGCCCAGTTTTCTTTTTTTAGTGATATCTGTCTTCCTTTTGTATCAGAATAATGGTTGCCTCATAAAAAATGTTTGGAAGAGTTCCTGTTTCTTCAATTTTCTGAAAAAACCTGAAAAGGTTTGGGAGTAGATCTCTAAGGATTTGGAAGAATTCATAGTAATCCAATTAGGCCTGGGCTTTTGTTTGGGGAGAATTTTTGATTACTGTTTTTTATTTTCTTCATAGAAATTGGACTGTTTAGGTGCTACATTTTCTCTTAGCTCAGCCATAGAAAGGTTACAGGATCAAAAATTTTACCCATTTCTTCTTGGTTCTCCAGTTAATGTTATCAAGATTTTCAGTTAATCCCTGATGATTCTTTGAATTTCTATGCTACTTATATCGGTGTATTCTAGTTAATTTCCACCCCTTTTCCCCTCTCTTTTTTTCTCCCTTTTCTCTTTCTCTCCCTTTCTCTGCTCTCCCTGTTTTCTCCTTTACTACCTTTGATCTCAAGTATCATCTTCTCAGATGCCATCCATGACATCTGAGGTAGGATCCTAAAATTTTACTTAATCCATAATAGTTTTATATCTTAGGTGTTTTGTTGGTTTTACTTGTGTATTATCAGTTTCTCTTCAAGTAAACGGTGAACACTATGAGCTATGAGGAAATGAGGAAACTTACCTGTTATATTTACCACTAAAATCATGGTAGCACTGTGCCTGGCACACAAGTGTGTGTGTGTGTGTGTGTGTGTGTATGTGTGTGTTATATAAAGTATGAAAAATAAATAGCAACTGGTACATCATAATAAATAAAGTAAAATACATGACAAACTTTACTTAATGAAAACCTTTTACTGCGTTTTGGGAGGTCCACCCATCAGTGCTCAAGGATCCTTGCTGGAGATATTCTGGGGACTATATACAGTGTCAGGGATTGATCTGAGTCAGCTGAGTACAGATTTAGTGCTGTAATCCTTATATTATCTCTCTGGCCATAAAATACTGGACTTCTATGAAATACTTTATTCCAGAATTTTTTCACCTTCCCTGAAATATATTTTTTATGCTTTATCATGCGCCATTTAAGTGGACTGCCTACTTCCACTTACTGTTGCTGTGTATATTATAATTATGAAAACAGTACTGCTCTCTTAAGATCTGAGTTTAATATAGTGGGCCTTCCATTCTATAGCAAGTGTAGCTGCTGTTTTTCATGTTTATTTAATCAAAATAATATTATCTCCTTTCTGTGTTTCCAGACTTGGTCTCCTAGAGTAATGGCTGACATTAACAGTGTAATTTATTTTAATTGGATATAAGAGTAAGCTCTGGGCTTCCAGATGACTTGGGCAAAAATAAAGCATGATAAAATGAATAATAGCCTCCTATGAAAAGTTCTTAAAGACAGAATGATGATAATTCATTAGAAGAGAAAAATTCACAACTCGGACAAGTCTTTTGGAAAAATTAAAACCCTCCCATTTAATTTGTTGTTGTTTCTCTGATAACTGGGGATCACATAGACTTGGTGTGGTATCCTGAAGAACACATACTTGGTTGTAGCAGCAGAAATCCCAAAGAGCATTGCCCTGGGCAATGCACTTAGGCATGTGGAGTGTTGACAAGAATTGAGCCAGAGAATTCACAAGTCTTGCACTTGCAAGGCAACCACTGAGCTCTACCTGTGCCCTTGGACCAAAATTTAAGTTTAATGACATTCAAAATATTAGGCATAATAATATTTTGGTTTAATTATTGACACATAATTGAACATATTTTATTGACTCCCTGTATATTTTTACTAACTTGAATTTTTTACACTAAGGAACAATAAATTACAAGATGTGATATTTACATGCAGCTCACAAATTTAAATTTTAAAAATTCTGACAGATCAATAGTATAATTACATGAACTAAAAGACACATCTTCATTCAAAAGAAAAAGCATTTAAGGACATGCTTGTTTAATGATTAGTCTAATGAGGAAGTAGAAGTTATAATGGTTATAAAATTATTATGGAGAAGCAATATTATACAAGGAGTATAGACTTTGAATTCAGATTCATTAGCTTTATCATCAAGTCTTTTGCCTTATAGAAAATGAAGTTTCTATATCTTCCAAGTGGAGATGATAACAGACTACGACTCACAAGCTTGTAGAGAGAATGAAATAGAAGTCATGCTGTCACATAGTAGGCATTTATTAAAGGTGAATTCATGTGACATAATTAGAGGAATTACAGTATGCAAACACAATTCCTGAGTATATCCTAAATGAATCTAGACGGACTCTAGATCACTCTAGAGAAGACATTCCAAAGAAGGATGTTCAGGTAAACACCTAAAAGGTGATGCAAACTAGATACAGTTGGTATTAACCAGTGTTTCATGTAGATAGCATGTGTAAGGTTGAATGGGGAGGAGTATATTTATTAAAAAATGATCAGTATGTGAAGAATAATTTTAATTCAGTAATAAAAGTTAAATGTTCAATTTAAAATATGGGCAAAATATATGAACCAAAATAATCTAGTGGATATTACGAACAGATTAAGAAAACAAAATGTTAGAATGGAGTTTTAGAACATTCACTTGTCTATAGTTATAAGCATTTCTTGTTGGTGGCAAGTAGATGATTATTACTTCTACCTGTGGAATTATGAAGGATACAATAAAAATAAATCCTGCAGCAGATTAGGCTGAGGATGGGAACATTTAACTAGAAGTGTTTCAAACCACTTAAACATCCAGGTTCAGAGGTAACAACAATTGTGTTGCGGAAGAAAGCAGCCTTCTCCTCCCTGAAACCCTTTCAATCACCTGATTGGAGAAGGATACCTTGAAAGAGGCTGTTGTCCTCAAGATAGTCCTCATCTAGAATCAATCATGCAGCCAATAAGGAAAACAGTGTCTTTTTGTAACCTGAGAGAGGAAATGAATTCACCAGGAGATTTACTCACTGAAAATTGGGATGAATATATACATATATACATATATATGCATACATATATGTATACATATATGTAAACTATTAGACATACAAGAATATGTAGATATGTAAACTATTATACACGTAAACTATTAGACCCACAAGAACAAAACATAAGTCTTTACAGGAGGCTATATCTCAAATGGGAGAACTCTTCATAGTATGCTACACAGGATTCCATGTAGAATAGATACATTTGACAGGTGGGTTTGGACTCTCCAGCTTTCTTTAAGCTGCTCTATGCCAACTGATTTTCTCTAGTTAAGTTGCATTTTATCAGAGGATTACACTGTTTTTAAAGAAATTCAAACAAACTCTGGTTTATATTCTTAGCTCTTCTTGACCTCTGAACATGAGTTACCTGGTAAAGAAAAACGTAGCAAGTCAAATGGTTTTATGGTATGGTTTTTGGAGAGCTAAGTCTCCCAAAGAGCTTATCTAAAACCCAGACTAGGACAACATATTCATGAAGGTAGACAACAGAGTCTCTATACTTATATCTTCAGGTTTTTTATATTATGTGAACTGTTGGCTTAGTGTTCACTTTAGAGTAAACAACAGGAAAATGAAAGCTTTGTGATTATCATTTTATCTTTGTTGAATTTATTATTGTTATTTATTATTTTGGAACTCATAGGGCTTGACACTATGAGTGTATATAGCTCAACACAGTCACTTCCAGTGGTGCCCCACCAAAAGGCCGGTTTCCTCATCCTGCCTCCACTTTTCTTCCAGATCCAGAGATTTGACCAAATCTAGGAAGTAACTTTATTGGTTTTTATTCTTTTGTTCACCTTAGCAATTCTATTTAGTTATGACAGTATTGAAGTCATCCTAACAATTATTTCACCTCTTTATTTCTCTTCACACTATCACCTCTTATTTTTGTTGTTTGTTTTTTGGGTCACACCAAGAAGAATTCAGGGCTTACTGTAGATCTATGCTCAGGAATCACTCCTGGTGAGCTAGGGGGCACCATATGGTATGCCAGGGATTGAACCTGGGTTGACTGCATGCAAAGCAAATGTCCAATGAACTATACTATCTCTCCAGCCTATAGTCACCTCAAATTTTATTCAGTATGTCCCCAAAGGCATAATACTGTGTCTTAGATGAGGTTCTTATCCCACACTTTATACTATAGGATTTGATGATTTTAGGATTTAGGTGATCAGACTGTCCTACTAGCTGCTCCAGGTAAGGTCAGACTCCAGCTGACACAATAAGGCCTATTCTGGTACAGACCACAGAGCCCCCTTTTCTCTGGCTATTTCAAAGTGTCCTTTTATACCTGATATGTTCCAATTAAGGGCCACATAGGACCTGCTTACTGCTCTGACATCTTGGCTGAGACCTGTAGCCAAATCCACATCACTAGGTTTACTCCAGAATGGGAGGCAGAGTTTGTCCCATATTAATTGATCCATATACCATAGATCCTAAAACACAGTGGATCTACTCAACAAATTGGATTCTGCTCACAATTACACTTCTGTAACATGTTGAGGATGGGCAGAGAAGAAAAAGAACAATCCCTAGCTTAATCCCTCAGTATCTTCCAGGGTCTATCTACAAAGACACATTCCCAACATAGCAAGAACACTAGAAAACCATAAGGAAGACATATAGAAATCTACCAAGTTCAGTGAGCAAAACCAGTATCATTATAGACACAGACAATACCAGCCAGCTCAGTAACTCATATAGCTATGATTCTAGTGACACCATGATAAAAAATGTTTTTTTCTTCTATCACCATGGGATAGACAAAGCCGTTCATGATTGCATTTCAGTCATACAATGTTGCAGCACCCATCCCTCCACCACTGCACACTTCACACCACCAATGTCCCCTGTTTCTCTGTCCCTCCCACCCCACCTGCCTCTATGGCAGGTATTTCTCTCTCTCTCTCTTCTCTCTCTGCACATTGCTGTTTGCAGTGCATTTATTGAGGGGTAATCTTGCATATCTAGCATTGACCATTTCCAACTATTATTGGAAGACTGACCCCTTCACTATCTTGCATAACCTCTGCCTCACCCACATTTGTAGTAGATTCCAACCCTTGACAATACCCCTGGACCCTGTTTCATCTAGCCTAGGATATTAGTCTCATAATATATGTTTTTTATATCCCACAGATGAATGCATTCATTCTATGTCTGTCCTTCCTCCTTCTGCCTAATTTCACTCAGCATGATAAGAATGTTTAATGAACTCAAAGAAACTAGGGCATAGGTAGTCAGCAAAGTACAAGAAAATGAGTCAAAATTAGAAAACTATTGTAATCAGAAATGAAAGAAAGGATGAGCATGGTAGTGATACAAAAAAGAATTCAGTAGAATCTCTGAATACCAGAATAGCAGTAGCTAGAGAAAAAGACAAAAAAGACTCAAGATGAGAGGAAACAACAGGAAGATAACAGAAGGTGGAAAATGTTCTGGAAAGGAATGAACAGCGAACCCAAAAACTATGGGCAAATCAAGAACATTATAAGAATCATTAGAGTCCCTGAAAAGTCCTAGGAAGGAAAATTTGATAAACAATAGTTAAAGAAATCATTGATAAAGATTTTCCGTAATTGAGGACTACAGGCACTAAGATTCAAGAGGCCCAAAGGATCCTCAAGGAAATGAACTTAACTAAGAAAACTCCTAGACACACTGTATAAAAAATGACAAAATCCAAAGATAGAGACAGAATATTATAAGCTTATAATATTTTCATATTATAAGCTTATAGTATATAGCAGATCCATCTGATGGATCGCTAGCATCTGCTTTAGAAGCTCTTTTTATCTTGTAATTATGTATAGCTTATAATATTTTATATTATATTTATTATATTTATATATTATAAGCTATACATAATTATAAGATCAAAAAAGGGAGATTATAAAGCAGATCCCAAAATATGTATAGCAGACCCATCCGATGAACTTTATGAAATGGAAGAGTATGGAGAAATCTAGTACAAAATCTCAACAGAATGACCTCACCAAGAATACTCCCTCTGTCTAGATTATCACTTAGATTTGAAAGAACAATATACAGCTTTCTGAAAGACTACAGTGTTGGGAATTCATAGTTTGCAAGAAGCATTGAAAGAGCTTCTTTAAAGAACAAGATAGACTTCCCAACATGTGATATTGAGTATGGCACTCACTACTGGTGCATGATTGTTCACTACCAGATTAAGGAAGATAAGTTTTCTCCTACCTTGCTAAGGGATTTTTATACATTTTCAATAATTAATTAATGCCTAATTTATATTGAAAAAACTAGATAAAATAAAATTTAGTATATTGGAGCCTGAACGATAATACAGTGGGTAGGGCATTTATCTTGCATGTGTCTGACCTGGGCTCAAGCTCTATCACCAGAGCTCTGTTCCCCAGAGCTCACCAGGAATGATCCCTGGGTACAGAGCCCAGAATAAGCCCAAGAACTATTGGGTGTAACCTTTCAAACAAAAATAAAATGAAAGTTAGGTGATCAATTATCATCTCATTTTTTTGCATTTAATACAAGTTAAGAACAGTTTGAAGAAAAATATGATGGTGTTTGAGACATATAAAAATCCTTTTCATCTTGATTTTTCACCCTGTCTAGAGTTTACCAGGTAACTATTAAAAACACAAGGTTAGTGTATATAAGGCATCATTATTTTCCCCATTTTTCTCTTGTCATCCCTCAAATGTCACAGAACCTTTGGATACATTCCCATGGCCACAGGCAGTTCTATCACCAAAGACACTTCTAGGTTTTCTCTTTAAGATTTGCTCTATATTTGAGTCAGCTATCTTATTAATATTTATTTTTGGATCTACTCTGTGACTACTTAAATAACTTCTTATATGCACTTGAAAATGTAAAGGTACTCTATGCCTCTTCACTAAGGAAATAAAATATGTAGTGTGTTAAAGAGATTTATGATACTGTGGAAATTTTTGTATGACTAGGCAGAGGAAAAACAAAACAAGTTGGAAAAATGGAAAATAACAAATTAGGCACTACTAACTGGGTCATATACACAAACACTTGTGCACACTCTTTAACAACAATAACAGAATAGACATTACGTATAATAAATAGCTACTGTGCACTCTTTGGAGAACTAAGCAGGACTTATTCTTAGCCATCTTGACAGTGAAATTTTTAATGGAGCTAAAACAATATTCAGTGACACCTTTTCTACAAGTTGTCTGTGCTAGTAAGGATGTTAGCAAGGGTTTGGGATATGACTGCTTTTCTCTGTCTAGGTTATCATTATTTTATTATATTTTCTATCATGTTGCATGAGGAAAATAATTTATTAGAGATATAGGATACACTCGGACACAGATACATGGAGCAGAGCTGCTACCGGTTTCCCTGTGCTCAGCTGATCATGAGGTGTCTGGGAGGGAAGGCGGTTTCTAGCCCAGGCCTGCCATCCCAATAGATCCTCGGAAGAAGCCAGAGGAACCGCTGCACCATGAGGACAACCATTTTCAACATCTAGACTCCACAGCTCATCAGAGCTCCACCCAAGAGTAAAGCATATCTCTCCCCGTTGTGGTTCATCAGTAAATGCATGAACTGAGAGCCAACTTCCTAGAGTATCCTACCTGCACTGCAGAGCCTGGCAAGCTACCCGCCTTGTATTTGATATGCCAAAAACCAGTAACAATTATACACCTCATTCCCATGACCTGAACGAATGGTTTAAAGCTCTTCATCTTTCTGGAGCAAGCAGATGCCCCTGGGCTACACCAGCATGTGACAGGGTATATGGAGATGTTATTGGTGCCACTTGAGCAAATCAATGAACTATGGGAGGACAGTGATACAAGTGATAGGATACATTCAATTCATTCAATGAAAAAAAATAAGTATATAATACTATATGATGAGATAATTCTAAACATTTGGAGCTTCCCTATCTCAACCCTTCCAGAATTTGGTTGAGAGTGGAACTCGTTTGAAAGAAAACTCCAGGTGGAAAAGGCTAATTAGCTTGATTGCCTTGAAAATGACGTGCTGTCTTTGATAGGAAGAGTTCAATTTTGCATCAAATCACTCAGACATATGGGTCTTCTTTCCAGTTTTAATCAAGAAAACTAGGTGTTGAAAAATATCTATGAGTTGACAACCCTTTAATGTATGTTCTGTAATCCATAGTCTGGAAGGGAAGGAAAAGAGAAAGAAAGGGAAAGAAATAAAGAACCTGCCATGGAGGAGGGCTGGGGGAGCGGGGAGGGAACCAGGGACGTTGGTGGCGGGAGATGGGCACTGGTGGCGGGATAGGTGCTGGAACACTGTATGAACAAAACCCAAATATGAACTTTTTAATTGTATATCTTTGTAATTGTAAAAATTAAAAATTAAAAAAGAGAAATATCTATGAGTAGCTTTATAATATGTAAATCATCTCATTAAGTGCTCAGAATCATCTCATTAGTAGAATGGTACTACTTTCCTTGGATAGAAAAGAAAATTGATGTATCATGTAACTCAATGACTCAATCACATTTGTAACACATAATCTAACTGTAAAATTGATAGTTTTTTTTCTTTTAAAACATTTATTTATTTATTTTTTGTACTACAGTCATGGATGTACAGGACTCACTTCTGGCACTCTACTCAGGAATTACTCCTACCAGTGCTTGGGGAACCATATGAGGTTCTGGACATTGAACCCTGGTTGGTCTGTGTATAAGGAAGGTACCCTATGTATCACTTCACTTATCACTTTTCTTCCCATTATTCATCGATTTGCTTGAGCAGGCACCAGTGACATCTCCATACGTCCTGTCACATGCTAGTGTAACCCAAGGGCATCTGCTCACTCCAGGAACATGAAAAACCTCAAACCATTCCTGCAGGTCATGGAATGAGGTCTATAATTCAAACTGCACGTGAAGCCACAGACAGTTCATCTATACTGGATGAGAGGCCACTACAAGAGTATCCCACCTGTATGGCAGAACCTGGCAAGTTACCCATGTCATATTTGATATGCCAAAATCCAGTAACCAGTAACCCTATGTGCTGTATGTTCTTTCTCCTATTTGACCATATTCATCAACATGCATCAGTCAGGGATTTGGTAGCAATGAGCATGGCAAGATGTGAAATATGGGCTTGTTTATGTTCATGTTAAGGTTGATTACTACTTTGTGTCACAGTTTCCTAAGAAGGTGAAAGCAATGCTTGAAAACTGAGTGGCTTAGGAGAACTATTTCATTTCCTCTCAGTTCTGTACACAAGTTTCAAATCAAGGTTTCCAATAATTTCTGACTTTCTTTTATTTTGTTTGTTTTTGTTTTGGTGCTACACCTGTAGTGCTCAGGGTTTATTCCTGACTCTGCACTTGAAAGAACCACTCCTGGCTGGCTTGGGTACCAGAGAGGATGCCAGGATCCAATTCAGTGTGTTGTATACAAACAGGCACCCAGTACTACATGTTAGCACCTTGTACTGTCTCTTGCTCAGTTTCTGGCATTTATGTCTTGGAGTTGCAGCACTTTATTCTCTGTCTCACTCAATCTCTGCTTCCGTTTTATCAGTCCTTATTTGATGCGTTGCCCTGAGTGTATGTCTCAAATTTTCATGTCATTCCTATTAAAGAGACCAGGAATTGGATTAAAGTCAAACCATATATCTGTGATGATTCATCTCTAGATCTCTAATTATATCTGCAAAAATCTTTTTTAAAATAAGGTCACATTCTGTGGCCCCATATCTATGTGAGCTTTGAGGAGACATGGTAGTGTCTGTGGTGCTCTACAATTGAAGACACTAATTATCTTGTGAGAAATTTGTAGCTCTTGTCTCTTTTGAGAAGGTCCTTTCAGAATGGAGGAAATAGGTAAGGATGCATGACTGAAGATTTGGGGGAGGATCCATAGAAGACACAGGCAGTTTCTAAAGAACATTTTTAGAGTGTTTGATGGATTCCAAGCATGGGATAGAAGTTACAGAACGATTCTACTACTAAGTGATTACACATATTGTACTGTAAGAAGACTTTCCTTTGTGCTCATGCATGTGCGTTCAGTAAGAATTGATTGGCAGTGGGCTGGAAGAGTAGTAGAGTGAAGGTGCAAACCTTGCACATGGTCAAACTAGGTTAAATTTCCGGCACCATATATGGTCCCCTGAGCACCATCAGGAGTAAGCCCTGAGCACTGTTAGGTTTGGAACTCAAAATCCAAAAGTGACAAAGGAAACAGTTAAAAAATTGATTAGCGCAACCTATTCTGGAATGACCCACATTCCAACTTTGGGTGTGTAATTTCTCTTCCTTTACTCTATGTAACTTTCTCAAATATTCTCCTTTCTTATCTTTATGAATAAAACCAATTAACTTAATGGACAAATGTGACAGAGTAGCAACTGGTGAGCCATGAGCACTTTGGTTTAGTACTTTATCAGTGACATAAAGTTAGTACTACTTAACCATTTTACTAAAATTATAAATATTTTATTCATTAAAAGATGTTTATGGAAATATCTTTTTATTCCTTGGTGTTATACGTGATGTATAATCATTAAAAATGCCTAGCACCCTGATTGGAGCATTTGGTTACTTGGAGTGAAAGTGAGTTTTCTCCTGCCAGTGTTATTAAAAAGACCACATTGGTTGTCAGCTAGTAGCAAGGGTTTGAGGGGGAAAATCCATAAAGAAAATGGTAGCCCCATCAAAAAATGGGGAGAAAAAAAATTAACAGAGACTTTGGAAAAAAAAGAAATTTAAATGGCCAAAGGCATATGAAAAAAATTCTCATCATCACTAATCATCAGGGAGATGCGAATCAAAACAACAATGAGATATCATCTTACACCACAGAGACTGGTCCATATCCAAAATAACAAGAACAAGTGCTGGCGTGGATGTGGGGAGAAAGGGACTCTCATCCATTGTTGGTGGGAATGTAGACTGGTATAGCCTTTTTTGGAAAGCAATATGGGCATTCCTCCAAAAACTAGAAATTGAGCTCCCATTTGACCCAGTCATACCACTCCTGGGAATATACCCTGGGAGGCTAAAACACACAGCAGAAACACCATCTACACTTCTATGTTCATAGCAGCACTATTCACAATATCCAGTATCTGGAAACAACCAGAGTGAAAAAAAAATAAAATCTATGTTTAGTTTAAAAAGAAATCTCAAAAGAAAAGAAGATAGGAAGCATCGTGGTCTTCTTTAATTTATATTTCAAAGCTTAGTAATCAAAATTGAGGTATTAAAATAGACAGACATATTGATCAATGGAATGGAATTTAAAGCACAGAAACAAATCCTCACTTATATGGCTAATTAGTTAATTAGTGACAGAAGAGCTATAAGCATGAAATACAGAAAGCAAATCTCCTAAATAAATGGTACTGGATAAATTGAACAGCCACATACAAAAGAATGAAACTGAATAACTATTTCATATAATACAGAAAGTTATTAAGTTCAAAATATATTAAAGACTTCAAAATATATTAAAGACTTCGGTGTTAGTTCTGAAAAAATATACTGAATAAAATTGCAAAATATTTTTTAAAAACCGAATAACCAGAGTACCCAAGAACAGATGACTGGATAAAGAAACTGGTAGATCTACAAAATTAAATACTATGCAACTGTTAGGAATAAAGAAGTTATGAAATTTGCCTATAAATGGATGAACATGGAGTGGATCATGTTGAGTAAAATTAGCCAGAGGGAAAATTATAGATATAGAATGATTGCATTTATTTATGGGATATAAAACAGTTTTGTCAGTGGGTAGAATCTACTACAAGTGTGTGGGAGTCAGGTATTAGATAAGAAAGCAGAAAGGAACAGTGTACTAATAATTGTTGGAAATGGTAATACCAGCTATAACTGAGCATTAATGTAGACAAAGGGATGTCCATGATAACCTCTAAATATATGTATTGCAAGCCACAATATGTAAGGGAAGGGATAGAGAGAGTGAGAGAGAGTCAGAGAGAGACAGAGAGAAGAGGCAAAGTGCCTGCCATAGAGGCTGGGGGATGTGGGAGGGAATCAGGGGCATTGGTGGCCGGGAAGTTGGCACTGGTAGAGGAATGGGAGATGGAACACTGTATGACTGAAACCCAATCATGAACATCTTTGTAATTGTATATCTCATGGTGGTATAATAAAAAATAGAAAAATAAATAAATAGCGAAACAGTAAAAAAATGGGAAAGACTTCTCACAGTCAAAGAGAACCTTATTGAGGATTCAAACTTTTATAGTTGCAAGCTACTTGTACAGTAGATGGGTAAGAACATTAAACACAAATGGTGTCCTTTAATCCTTGAAATTATTAATAATTATTCACAGGTATTGGAGGATCAAAGAATCTGTACCTGTCCAAGAAGGAAGATCCACTTTGTAATGACAGGTGTTTGTTGGGAGATAAGAGAGATAACAGAAAAGAGGGATTGCCTTTGGTAAGTGAAAATAATCTGAATTTGTCATGGAACTGAAAGCCAGTAAGACAAAATCAACAAACTGGTTGCTACAGTAAGATACGCACTGCAGTGTTTCAGAGAGAATTTTTTGCAACTAATTGTTGACTGTAGAATTCAGCTATGTATGTTGTTTGTGACTACATTCCAGTGATCTAAAATTTTGCTATTTATGACTTTTTTGAGCCACACCCAGCAATGATCAGGTGTTGCCCTTGGCTCTGCACTCAGGGATTACTCCTAGCATTGCTCAGGGGACCATATGGGATGCTGGGGTTTGAACCCAGTTCAGTCGCATGCAAGACAAATGCCCTCCCTTCTGTACTATAGCTCCAGCCCAATTTTATTTATTTATTTATTTATTTATTTATTTTTTTTTGCTTTTTGGGTCACACCCGGCGACACTCAGGGGTTACTCCTGGCTCTGCACTCAGGAATTACTCCTGGCGGTACTCGGGGGACCATATGGGATGCCGGGATTCGAACCCCGGGCTGGCACAGGCCGGCGTGCAAGGCAAACGCCCTACCCGCTGGGCTATCGCCTCCGGCCCTCCAGCCCAATTTTAAAGTATACTGAGCAACAAGCATCACTGGGCATCACCAGGTGTGACCCCACAAACAAGCACAAAGTTTCCCCAACAACACGATGGAAGCTGACCTTTAAAGAATATACATATGCAAAATATAGAAATAAATCCGTATGCCGCTGGGAAGCAATTACACATTTAAGCTAATTTATTGGTGATTAGTAAAGTTACACCATGGTGCTTTGCTGTGCATTCTCCATTAAGGTCCTAAAGGACAGACATCACATGTAAGGTGTGTTGGAAGGGACCTATGCCTGCTCGCTGGTCTGAGGAGAAAAACCTGCAGAGAGAGGATGTCAAGAGCAAGAGGAGCATGTGTGACGTCAGGTCCCCAGTGTTTCCTGCGAACCTTGTAAGAATCAAAGGAGAGGAGAGAAGTCACTAGAGGCCAATTTTGCCACTTTCAATCTAGCACTTGTTCCCTGATTTAATTTCCATGGAAATCTTAGCAGCTCTTCTTTTGTCATTAAATGCAAAGCATTTTATTTTTTGTAAATCAGTGTTTCAAAAAGTTTTCTGACTTCTGAATCATTATTACTCTGAAAATAGTTTCACTCAATAATAAAACATTTTCATTTGATTAATAAAAAGCTTATTCCTGACAGTTAATTTTTTAGAAATACCAACTCCTAGCCACTTGTTTCTATTCTTAATCTGTAGCATATTAACTTTTAGCTATCAGTGCTTGGCAAAATCTTACTACTGTGGCAACTGTTTCCTGAAATTCTCCTCGTGTTAATCACAGCGCTGGTAGCCCACGCTCCTCCTGCCGCGGCTGCTGACACTCATTTTAAGCTCAGAGCACACAAATTGGATTTTCAGTCCCTGCTGGTTGCCTCATTATCTTCTTCCAGTTTCTCACCGCATTACACCTATCTGCCATCTTCTAACCAGTAAAGCCTTCTCGTAATTAATGTATAGTTTCTCTTCTATGAACATCATATGCAATTTGTTTCCATGAGTTAGGTACATGGTTTTATATGTTAGTTATTAACTAGTTCCTAAATTTACTGCCCACAATTATCTTTGATATTTGATAAGTTTGAAAAACTTATCACTATGTGATAAGTTTTCTGGAATTTGAGCAGAACAGAAGGCACAAAAATAGAAATTAGTGAGGTTGATTTCTCTTTATAATTAAAAAACAAAATTTTGTTTCTCGTGCTTTGGATTTCTTGCCTAGAAAAAATAGTATCACTGTATCACTGTCTTCCCATTGTTCATCGATTTGCTCCGAGTGGGCACTAGTAACATCTCCATTAGTCCTGTCACAAGCAAGTGCAACCCAAGGGCATCTACTAGCTACAGGGACAGGAGGAGCCTGAAACCATTCTTCAGGTTATGGAACTGAGGTCCATAATAGTTACTAGTCTTTGGCATAAAAAGTAAGTAAAACATGGTAGCTTGCCAGGATTTACCATGTAGGTGGTATAGTCTCAGTAGAAGGATCTCAATCCGAGCATTTACTGATGAAAATTAAAGGAGGAAGATCAGGTTTTCCTCTTGGATGGAGCACTGAAGAACAATGGAGTCTGGATTTTGAGAATGACTAACTGTATGATGTGTGGTTTGCTCTGGCTTCTTGCCAGGCTTACTGTTATCAGTTAAAACATGTCTATAACTATTTACTATGTATAAATATGAAAGAAATTGGGAAGAACCTTATGGAAAATTCAGTATCCTATAAAAATATTGCGTGGCCGCTTGCGACCGTGCACCAAGTGACATGTGGGTCTGGCGTGGGTGGGTCTCTCTCTTCCGGGGCAACTGACATGGAGGCGGAGGAAAGGGCAGGGCCCAAAACTCCACTCCGAGTCCAGCCAGCATGGTCTCTACCCTGCTCATGAGAGCAAACCCTTGGTGCAATGTTGGACTTGGCCAGGGGTTGGCCGAGCCCCTTACCGGGAGGTCAGCTCCATGGGTTGCTTCCACATGAGGCCGGCCGAGCAGCGCAGCTATTAAGAAAATGGTAATCAAACTTTTTACATTTTTCACACTGAATTTTATTTTACGCAAAAATTTCTTTTTTAGTCCCACCTGCAGGTGGGAACCACAGGTTTGATCCCCAGGCCCACATGATATTCTCCTTAATACTTACTAAAGTATGACTTAATGATCATATGGAATTAATTTAGCCACCCTGGCACTAGAAGAACCAGAGGTTAAATAAAACAAGTCATTAGCTTCTTCAGGGTCAACCTTAACTGTCTGGAAGAGTTCAGTCAGTGTCACTTTCTCTCCGGGCCAGGCTTCCTCCATCAAATGTCTGAGTGAGGCAGGCAGCTATATAAATCACCAGCTATCTGTATCCATAGACATTCCTCTCATGATATGTGCACTGGAGTACCAGTCCAAGAGGGCAAAGATTTGCTAGACCTTCATTATAGTTTTCTTATCACTTCGCCTAGTCCTGCTACTTTTCCTTTCCTTTTCCCTTAAGAATCTTTGTGTACCCCAACTCAGTTTCAGTGTCTACTTTCAGAAATCCCAAACTGTGACATGTACTACTAATTTTAAGCATGTCTGTGTATGTCTAGGCTCAAGACTTAAGAATAGACGAGCTGGGGCCAGGAAGATAGTACAGTGGTAAGGCCTTGTCTTGCATATGGCCAACCTAGGCTTTATCCCCCGCATCTGATATGGTTCCCTGAGCCCTACCGTAAGTGATTCATGAGCACAGAGCCAAGCACAAACTCTGAGAACAGCCAGGTGTGAATCAAAAAAACAAACAACTAACCAAAGACTAGAGGTTCCCAGGCCTCTCTCAAGGACAGGTAAAAGTAGTCACTGCCATCAGATGGGCAGCTAAAGCTTGGCAGGAGGCGAACACATGTGTGGGAAACTGGTGGTTCTGACTCTGATGATGGCAGAGGAATCCTGTAGAGAGGCAATTTTGTTATCTTAACTAGCTCCGCAACCAAGATTAGGAACTGGTAATTTAAAAGCTGTGGATTATTACATACTGGATTCAGTGGTAAGGGTGTCTCAAAATTTAAAAATAAGAGGGGAGTTAAGGTCTGGACTTTATTTTTTCAAGTAAAATTTTGGATTTTTATGGGCCACATTATTTTGTTCTCAGGGCTTGCTCTTGGCTCTGCACTCAGGGATTACTTCTGGCAGGTACAGGGGTCAGTATGGGGTGCCACAGATCAAATTAGGGTCTGCTGTGTGCAAGGCTAATAATGCCTTACCTTCTGTAATATTTCTCTGTGCCCCAGGTCTGGAATTTTAGTAGATTTATCAAGATATAACTAATATGCAGCACACTACCCATTTAAGAGGCTTTTTCTATAAAGATAAATATCAACGGACCATCACCACAGTCAAGAAGCTGAATATATTCATCATCCCTAGTTTCTACTCATACATTTAAAACCCTTCTCACCTGTTCCTCTCTCAGCACCAGTAAACAACTGATTTACACATTGTTATTCTAGACTTCCAACTTCTATAGAATTTATATAGTATTATAATATTTCCATAATTTCTTTTGGAAATTATGGAAATTTTCAAAATTAAATATTCAAATTTATATTCCAATTTCCAAATTTATATATTCCAAAGTTATAATCCAAAACTATAACATAATTTTAATGTTATTGGAATCTTTTAGTGAGTGATTTTTTTGCATTTGGTTTTTTTTTTTTAAATTCACATATTACATCATATTTTTTGTTGTTCACTTGATCACTTCAATCCCGTTATTCGTCAATTTGCTAGAGCGGGTGCCAGTAATATTTCTATTGGACTCTATCATGTGCCAATGTAGCCCAATGGCATCTGGTTGATTAGGAATATGAAGAGCCTCAAACCGTTCATTCAGGGTCTTGACAAGGAACTCTGACCATCTTGAAGGTGGGCGGCCACGTGATCTTTTGACATCCCATGGGATTCAGTCGGTAACGACTCTAGTCCAGCGGTCATCTCCAAATCGCATTACATGTCCAGCCCATCTGATTTTCGATGCCTTGGCAAACGAGACAGCATCCCTAATTCTGGAATAGTGACAGAGGTCAGAGCTCCGGATTCCTTCTCTCACTTGAGTGAGGCGTGATATTCCAAGCATAGCTCTTTCAATTCCTCTCTGGGAGACCCGAATAGCATTCTCATCCTGCTTTTGTAGGGCCCAGGTATCTGAGGCGTATGTAAACAGAGGTAGAACAGTAGAGTCAAAGAGACGCGCCCGGAGCCAGAGGTTCTTTGTCCTTTTAGCTATTTCTTCAATGCCTTTGAAGGCATTCCATGCCGCTCTCTTCCTCCTGCGCAGCTCAGGTTTTAGGTCTTTCATCAGGTTGACTTCTCGACCTAGGTATACATAACTGCTACATTCAGAGATCGCTGTTCCATTGAGAGTGAATGGGACCTCCGAAACTAGTTCATTTTTCATAAACATAGTTTTCTTTAGATTCAGCTGTAGACCTATCTTTCCACATTCTCGGTCGAAGTCAGCCAGCATTTGTGCCACTTGGCTAATGTTTGGTGTTGTTAGAATGATGTCATCAGTGAAGCGGAGGTGGTGTAGTTGCCGACCATCTATCTTCACTCCCATTCCTTCCCATTCTAATTGTCGCATGATGTTCTTGAGGGTGGCGTTGAAGAGTTTTGGTGAAATGGTATCACCCTGCAGAATCCCTGTTTTGGCATCAATGATCACTTCCTTGTAGAATGGTGAGATCCTGATGGTGAATCCGTAATACAGCTCACAAAGGATCTTGATGTATTGGGTTTGAACACCCTGTTTGGCTAGGGCTTCGAAGACCGCTTCCAGTCTCCACAGAATCAAAGGGTTTCTTTAAATCAATGAACATGAGACAGAGTGGCATCTTGAACTCCCTACAAGCCTCAATGAGCTTGGTTACTGTGTGGATATGGTCAATTGTGCTGAATCCTTTCTGGAAGCCAGCTTGCTTGCATGGTTGCCCTTCATCTAGTGTTCTGCCAATCCTGTTCAGGATGACTATAGTGAACAGTTTGTAGATGACGGACAACAGGCAGATGGGGCGATAGTTGCCGATGCTGTGAATGTCTCCCTTCTTGAACAGTAGAATTGTCCTGCTGGTTTTCCATTGAGGGGACACCTTGCATTCTGACATGTAGCGTGTGAAGAGCCGAGCTGGTGTATTGATGAGTACCGACAGCAGATTCTTCAGGTGGTCATGTCTGACTTTGTCTGGGCCTGGTGCTGTTCCCTTCTTTACCGACAAGATGGCATGTCGGATTTCAGAAGGGAGACCGTTGGGGATGACATATCCATCCTGTGGAATTTTGTATGTGGGCAGGTGGACGTGGCTATCAAAGAGCTCTGAGTAGAAGTCATGGATACTATTCTCCATTGCCTTTCTGGAAGATGTGATAGATCCATCAGGGCGTCGATGGGCAGTCATCTTGGTCTTATATTTGGCAAAGGACTGGCAGGAGTTGCGAATGCTTTTCCTGGCTTCTGCTGCATCTTCCAGTTTTTCTGCTCTTCTGCTTTGAGGTCTTTTTATTATCGCTTCTCTGCTCCGCTTTTCAAGCCTGGGCGTTAGCATTTGGTTGCCTGAGGTTCACGCCTTGCCATGTTGGCAAATGAGCTCGAGAGTTTCTGAAGACAGGCATCCGTTTGTGACTTTCTCTCTCTTGGCATTCTTCGCACAATCATGTAGGTGCTGAACCAGTTGGTTGTA
Organism: Cryptotis parvus; assembly: GCA_021461705.1. Classification (NCBI taxonomy): domain Eukaryota; kingdom Metazoa; phylum Chordata; class Mammalia; order Eulipotyphla; family Soricidae; genus Cryptotis; species Cryptotis parvus. The sequence goes on from JAJIBD010002670.1 coordinate 24,232, forward strand.
TTCTTCATCGATGTCGCCAATGATGGTATCTTCCCATGTTGCTGCAATGGGGTCAAAGAGTTCCCAGTTGGTGGCCGTTCTGAGAGTTCTCTTCTTAAACGTTGCAGCCTTTTCTCCCCGTTGTGTGAAGTAGTTTTTCACGAAGGAGATGGTGGTCCGATCCTGTTTGGAATTTGGGGACAACAGCTACATAGGTCAGACAAAACCGTCGATTGAAGATGATGTGGTCAATTTCATTGTGGAACTGTCCACCAGGAGATTCCCATGTCTAACGTTTCGCTTCAGCCTTCTGGAACTGTGAGTTCCCATGAATGGTCTTGGTGGACATGATGAACTCAGATAGTCTCTCACCCTGTTCATTCCACTCTAGGCCATGGGTCCAGATGTGGAGTTCTTCAGCTGGCATCGGAAGCATATATCAAGGATCTGATGGTGCAAGTGCAAAAGATCAAGTTCTGCATCATTGATCTGACTGAGACAAGGAGGCGTCAGTTGCATCACACTGTATTTGACGCCAGAGAAGAATTGTTCCTTGGAACATGTGAAGAAAGAGGCGTCAGTGGCGTTGGTGTCCTTGTCAACATGAACATGGCTGTCAACATTGATTCATTTGAATGCCTAACAAACTGGATAGGACGATTACACTTGAGGAGATTCGGCCCACTGCCAGCAATTTCTATCTTCATTCTTTACGCACCATCATCCACATACAAGGAAGATGAAATTGAGAAATTCTACATGGAACTGGAGGAGTTCTATAAAAAAAATCACACCTTCTACAAGATCATAGTTGGTGATTTTAATGCCAAGATAGGACCCAGAAGATTGGCTGAAGAACTCCACATTTTTTTTTGTTGTTGCTTAAGCCAATTATCCATTTTTTTTTTGCTTTTTTGGGTCATACCTGGCAACGCTCAGGGCTCACTCCTGGCTCTGCACTCAGGAATTACTCCTGGCAGTGCTCAGGGGACCATATGGGATGCCGGGGATCGAACCTGGGTCAGCCGCATCCAAGGCAAATGCCCTACCTGCTGGACTATCGCTCCGGCCCTATCCATATCTTTTTACTGTGATGTATATTTATTCTATGAATTTACTACTTTTTTTTTATTCATTTCACACTGGAGGATGTTTGAATTCTATTCACTTTTTATTGTGAATCAAGATAGTTTTTACTGACAAAAACTTAAAAGATGTGAAGGGGGAGAAGGGAAGAGAATAGGAGCTTGAAGGAGAAAATCAGTTAGCAAAGAGATATAGAAAGCTGTTTAAGAGAGAACACAGGCTTAAAATAGAAAAGCACAAGCAGAGAGATACAGAGACAAGCGAGATCCCATGTTCAAGAGAGAACACCAGCTTGAGAGGAAAACTGTTTCCAGTTTCCTTGTCAAGTATGCATAAAGCTGCTACAACATTTGTGTGCAGGATTTTGGGCATGCATTTGTCATTAACTTTCTCTATAAAATGACAGGTAATAAATATTTTAGATTTTCTGCCCTTAGAGTTTTTGCTGTGACCTTTCAGTGCTACCAATTAAGCATAAAAAAGCCATACACTCAGATTCAGGAAGCTCAAAGAGGCCCAACAGAATAAACCCAAACTGAAGAAAACCAAGACACATATGACTAACGATCACGATCACGATCTTCCTGTTGATCATCTATTTGCTAGAGCGGGCACCAGTAATATCTCCATATGTCCTGTCTCATGCCAGTAGAGCCAGGGGCATCGGCTTGCTCCAGGAACATAAAGAGCCTCAAACCATTATATTAGGTCATGGGAATGACCTAATATAATTGTTACTGGAATTTGGCATATCAAATACAACACGAGAAGCTTGCCAGGCTTGCCGAGTGGGAGGCAAACTCTTTTAAACACCTCCAAATAAAGCATTTATTGATGAACCGTTGCGGCTGCAATCGGTCGCGCGAGCCCGGCTGTGATGGGCTGGTCTGCTGGGTGGAGTTCTGACGAGAGGGAAGTCCAAATGTGAAAAATGGTGGCGCCCGTGGAGTGAGGAGGGTGGTCTGGCTTGTTGTGAGGCTGTGCCGAGGTGGCGGGCCAGGGCTAGAACCCGCCATGCCTCCCGACTGCCTCATGAATGGCTGGGCACAGGGAGAGCAAGGAACAGCTCTGCCCCATGTCTGAGAGTCTCTGGACCAGCATACCTGGGCCGGATTGAGGAAAAAACTGCTGCAGGGTGGGTGTCGATGATCCGAGCTGTGATGGGCTGGTCTGCTGGGTGGAGTTCTGACGAGAGGAAGTCCAAATGTGTAAAATGGCAGCGCCCGTGGAGTGAGGGGGGGGTGGTCTGGCTTGTTGTGAGGCTCTGCCTAGGTGGTGGGCCAGGGCTAGAACCCGCCATGCCTCCCGACTGCCTCATGAACGGCTGGGCACAGGAAGAGCAAGGGAACAGCTCTGCCCCATGTCTGAGAGTCTCTGGACCATATGACTAACATGTGAACAAAATTTATGAATATAATCTTTTATTTTACTTATTTTATTTTTTAACTAATTAAAAAAATTTTTTTATTATACCACAGTGAAACATACAGTTACAAAGGTGTTCATAATTGGTTTTTGGTAATACAGTATTCCATCACCCATCCTTCCACCAGTGCTCCATCACCACCACCAGTATACCCACACCCCCTCCCACCCATCCCCAGTCTGCCTCAGTAGCAGGTACCCCCTTTTTCTCTCTTTCTCTCTCTGTCTCTCTTTCTGTCTCTGCATCTCTATCCCCCTTATTTTGCACATTGAGTCTAGCCCTCCAGACAGTTTATCATGTAAGTCTCTTTGTGAATATTTAATGGTGAGTTCTAGTCTGACATTACCATTGCCCCTCACTCAGTAAAACACTGGTATATATTTATATCCCATTAATGAATGCAGTCATTCTATATCTGTCTTTTTTCTTCTGACTAATTTCACTCAGCAGGATAGTCTCCATGTCCATCCATTTGCAGGTAAATTTCACAATTTCGACTTTTCTGACAGCTGCATGGTATTCCATTGTGTAGATGTACCACAGTTTCTTTAGCCAGTCCTCTGTTCTCAGACACTTAGGTTGTTTCCATAATCTAGCTATTGTGAAAAGCACAGTGATGAATAAAGAAGTACAGATAGCATTTCTGCTAATGTGTTTTCCGGTCTCTAGGGTATATTCCCAGGAGTGCTATTGCTGGATCAAATGGGAGCTCAATATCTAGTTTTCAGAGGAATGCCCATATTGCTTTCCAAAAAGGGCTGGACCAATCGGCATTCCCACCAACAGTGGATGAGAACTCCTTTTCCCCACATCCATGCCAGCACCAGTTCTTCTTGCTGTTTTGGATATATGCCAGTCTCTGTGGTGTAAGATGGTACCTCATTGTTGCTTTGATTTGCATATGAATATAATCTTAAGACTAGCAACTGTAAAGCAAAAATTACCTATTAAGAAACTCTTATAAATATAGCATATCTTTAAAATGAAACCCTGCACACTAGAAGGAAATAATATTATATACTTAATAAACCAAAGAAAATAGGAGCTTAAATAAAAATACCTCATCTGGCTAGGCTGTCATTTGAATTAAACTGTGAGAACAAAAATTTCAGTGACAAACAGTAATGGAGTCCATCATCACTGAGCTAGATAGTACAGGGGCTACACATACCCCAGTTCTATCCCCAGAACCACATGATTCCATGAGTATCACCACATGCAGCCATGGAGACCTCTGAGCAATGCCAGGGTAACCCTGGCAACTGCCTGGCCTGAGCACAACCACATCTTTGGATCTTAACATTGATTCTTTGACTCAGTTAACCAAGAATCACAGATAATTGCATGGGATTCTATAAGTACCATGCTGGAGACCCCCCACTGCTCCCACAAAGTAAGATTCCTTGATATATATAAGAATGAAAATTTGACCAGAACTAAACAATGAATGCTCAGTTCCTCACAGTTCTGGAGCCTACGCTGCAGATTTTGTTGTTGGGGCTTTGATTTCTCCTGAGGTCTTTCTTCTTGGCTTGCCATTGGCTACTCTTTCTCTGTATTCTCACAAAGCCATTCTTTATGAAAGAGTATCACTGGTGTTCTCCTGTGTCTAATGTTCTTTATTTATTAAGACTTAACCAGATTGGTTTATAACTCACCCTAGTGACCTCATTTTTGTTCAATAACCTCTTCAACCAGATTGGATTATAGACCTTGTTTTTGCTCAGTAACTCCTTTTTAGTCTCTACCATTATTTAAATATATGTTCTGAGATATGAGGGAACTAAAACTTAAAACATGAAGCTTTTTGGATATACAATTCAGTCCAAAAAAGGCAGAAAATTGTTCAGTATGATTCTAAATTATGGCTACTTGAATTTCTTTCTACTTTTGTATTGTGCTTGAAATGTTTATAATAACAGTTTAAAGTACTAAAAATATAAAGGAAATTGAGGTAGGAAACATTGAGAAATGTACTCCCTAAATATTTCTTTTATAATATTTCTTGGAAACATTGCTTTTCAAATTATTGTTCTCTTGTTAATTGATAACACACACAGGTACACAAAAGACACATTCATGCGTGCACATGCATACATTGTAAACATGAGCATTTCAAGTTCTTAGAACATAATACCCTCTCTTTTCTATCAAGGACTTATCTAAACTATGGAAGGTTGGTTTTGATAATTGCCATGAAATAGACATTTGTATAGAATTGTTTGAAAAGGGGTTGTACATGTCTTCCACAAACCTCCAATCCCGCAGGCAAGTGTCTAGAGATCTTATTCCCAAGTAGTCATGAGAAGATAAGTCTTTGACCACTGATTTGTCTAGTTAACCAGATACCCAGAGCATGCACCAGATCTTCTGATTCAAGCTTCAGTGACTTCCCCATGTATGTATTTATTTAATAATAGTACAAGAGTCATAATTCCCACATAAAATAATGCTCTTACTCTCTCTGTGTTGCAACAAACTGGCTGAATGATGATACCTCCAGAAATGACCTTTACAAATTGCTACCAGTTTTTGTTAAATGTAATTGCTTCAAATAGATACTTTGATCTATCTACCTAGTGATTTGATCTATAATCATTTAAAACCTCCTTTCATGTTTAACTGATTGTATTTAATTTCCCAAGGTCTGAGTCTTATGATCTTTTTTATCTTTTTTGGTGAAAGATTGAATATAGTAAATTGACTTCAGGGCAATATTGTGCTGTGTAGTATATTTTGCTCCTTAATGCAGTAGGCAATTTTAAGTATCACCTCTGTTAAAAATATGGCTTTTGTAGGCCTATTAATTATCCTGATGTGAATTGAAATACTGTTAATTTCAGGGGAAAGCTGGACTATAAATTAGAAAAATCTTTTTCTGTGAACTTTTTTACCTTCAAATTTTTCCTCTAACCTATTCATTTACCATTTTAGTGCTAGAAACAATTTATATACACTGCAAGACTTCAGAATGATTTTCCCCCAAAGGACTAGAATACCAAATTCTCCAACTTCAAATATCCTGTGCAATAAGAGTGAGCTGTTAGAAAAAGGAAGACAAAAACAAGCTTTTCTCCTTTCTGTGAACTCACTAGTCTCTTTCCACTCCCATTCCTCAATCCCAGGAAAAATAACCAATCTTTGCTCCTGGAGTTCAAACTCTTTCTTTGCCCCCCAGTCTCCATTCAGAAGAAATGAATAGCTTATGTGATCCTATATCATCAAGATGGATTTTCTCAGAGCTCTATGGGTCTTGCAGGCTCTATGAACAGAATGTATCATCTAAAAGACAAAGAACCGCCTTCAAAAAGTGAAGGCATTGTAGGACCTGGGAGTTTCTTTTTGGTGGCAACATCATTCCACAACTTGTATGCAGTCACATCATTAAGGATGACCAGGCAGTGGCTGTGTCCCTTGTCACTAAGTGCTGGGACCCAGTAAGAGTAGCAGTGAGATACTGTATGGTCAAGTTTAATGCTGAAGAGTCATGGAATGGGTTTGAATCAATAGGTATTGGACAGTACAGGATAGCACTGCTGGGTAGCAAAAGTGAACTACAACAATGACAATTACCAAACTACCAAGTCCCTATTCTTTTGATATCATATTCATTAACTAATTTATTGTCTGGCCTCCCTCTCTTTGCTAATTTATAATTATTTATTGAGTGCATGGTGCAATTAATCAAAGAGTTTTTTGGAAGATATCTATTATTTAGTGTTTCCAGAAGACATACTAAGTTCCAACTTCCTGTAACTATTTCATTTGATTCCTCTACCGTCAAACACACACATTACCTTTTCTTCCTCAGTCCTTGTGAGTCTGTGGAAGTTATGCGCTTACACAACCGTTCACTTGTAGTTGCAGAATTCTGCCAGGGACCTCAGCCATCTGTCCTCCCTGGGGAACCTGGGCTCAAGGAACATTTCAGAAGCATTCCTATCTCTCTGCCTCTTGTGTCTGGCAAGTAGCCAGATTTCCTTTCTCTATGCCCTGCTAGGACTTTCCCTTTGCTCTCTAAAACCGAAATCCCTGGCATACTAAAGGCATCTTTAGTCCCAAATGGGCCTTCAGCTGCCAAAATGGTCAATAGCGATCATAAAGCAGCTTCCCAGGGTTCTTAAACAAGGTTCCCACCTGACAAGTATTTATAGTCTAGCTCATGGTGCCAGTTTAAGCAATGTGGAGAGGACATTGTGGTAAACAGACCATAGTCATAAACCATTTCCTGCCTAAAAAAGCAGGAGTTTAACCCTGGGCTTCCAGTCTTGGTATATCATGGTACACAGAAATGTGCTACATACCTGGAGTTTTGCTGCAGACAACTCTCTTTAGACTGTTATTTAAACAACCTTACCAAAGAAATGAGGATTCATAATTCAGAAAACATGGAGAGGGACCATGATAAGCTAATTGTTATGCATAATATTATAATTTATTGATAATTATTTTGAAATAACTTTTGTTATCGCACTGAAAAAAGTATACTGTCTATCAGTATAATGGCTATCAGTATCTTGTGTCATACTGTTATTTACATAAAAAATTCTAGTTTACAAATTTCAAAAATTTTAAATTTTAAATTCAATTAAATCCAAAATTCTCTTCTAAATCTTATTTGCAGGCCTGTTTATCTTGGGAAAGTCAAAAAGTGTTCCTACACGCCAGTCTCCATATAAGAACATTGTCATAAACACCCTCCCTCGTACTCACCCACACTCACCCTGTTGCCCTTCTCTATGATAAAACATAGGCTGTTAATTTCCAATATTTTTAACCCAAATGACTAGGCCAACAAAGCCAATTCAGACATATCTCAGGACATCTTTTCCCAGTTTGCTTACTGAATAACTTGTGTTACCTGTTTATCCCATTGCTAAGGTACTAATAATTCTTGCCTGTCTCTGCCACTTTGACCTAATCTCATTATTTCTGTAGAGTCCTGATTCTATGGTGTGAGTTACATACATACCTGTGGGAGAACTAAATCTGAAATGGTATTGTGTATTTGAGGAGAAGGAATTAGAAGCCTGATTGTAAGCATATGGCCAGGAATTTAATTTCTGGTATCTCCATATGAATTAAGCACAATTTTGGGAATGCTTCTCTTTGAGACTGGCAGCTCTGCTCTCTGTGAGTCCCAATACTCAGAGGGATTTCCAGACAGACACAACATTCACGTGTGTGTGAACCCACAACAAAGTGATGAGAACTTTGAACAACTCTAAAACAAAAAAAGATGTGCAAGGATTTCTTTTGAGGTGCAGAAGCTTTTTTAGTTTCATGTAGTCCCATATGTTTATCTTTTCTTCTAGTTGCTTTGTTAGTGATGTTTCACCTTGGAAGATGCCTTTAGCTTCAATGTCGTGAAGGGTTTTTCCTATATTTTCTTCCATGTGCTTTATGGATTCAAGTCTGATATTGAGATCTTTAATCCATTTTGATCTGATTTTTGTGCATGGTGTTAGATACAGGTCCAAATTCATTTTTTTTACATGTCGCTGCCCAGTTTTCCCGACACCACTTGTTGAAGAGGATTTCCTTACTCCATTTTGGACTCTTTGAACCTTTATCAAAGATTAAATGATCATGTGTTTGAGGTTGGGTATCAGGATGCTCAATTCTATTCCATGGGTCCACAGGTCTGTTTTTATTCCAATACCATGCTGTTTTAATTACTACTGCCTTGTAGTACAGTTTGAAGTTGGGAAAGGTGATGCCTCCCATCTTCTTTTTCCCGAGAATTGCTTTAGCTATTCTTGGGGGGTTTATTGTTCCATAGACTAAGATACAAAGGCAGTTCACAGAATGGGAAAGAATATTCACCCAATACCCATCTGATAAGGGGTTAATATCCAGGATATATCAGGCACTGGTAGAACTTTACAAGAAGAAATCAAACAACCCCATCAAAAAATGGGGAGAAGAAATGAACAGAAACTTCAGCAAGGAAGAAATTCGAATGGCTAAAAAAACATATGAAAAAATGCTCATCATCACTAATCATCAGAGAGATGCAAATCAAAACAACAATGAGATATCACTTTACACCACAGAGACTGGCACATATTCAAAAGAGCAAGAGCAACATGTGCTGGCGTGGATGTGGGGGGAAAAGGGACACTCATCCATTTTTTGTGGGAATGCCGGCTGGTACAGCCTTTCTGGAAAACAATATGGACATTCCTCCAAAGACTAGAAATTGAACTCCCATTTGACCCAGCCATACCACTCCTGGGAATCTGCTCTGGGAAACCAAAAATACTCAGCGGAAACACCATCCCTACTTTTATGTTCATAGCAGCATTATTCACAATAGCCAGAACCTGGAACAACCAGAGTGCCTGAAAATCGATGACTGGATAAAGAAGCTTTGGTACATCTACACAATGGAATACTGTGCAGCTGTTAGGAAAAACCGAAGTTATAAAATTTGCCTATAAATTGATGGACATAGAGAAGATTATGTTGAGTGAAATTAGCCAGAAGGAGAGATACAGATACAGAATGACTGCATTTATTTGCATGACATAAATATATATGTACATATTAAGATACCAATATCCAAGGTCAAGTGAAACATATATCAGGAGGTCTTGTCAAAGGTGGAAATTATCACAAACGTGTGGGAGTCAGAGGCTAGGTAAGACAGAAAATGGAACAGTGTGCTAACAATTGTCGAGGGTACTAATGCCAACCTAGAACTGAACATTAAATAGAGGCAAAAAGATACACATGGCAACCCTTTAATATATGTTCTGTAATCTATAGTCTGGAAGGGAAGGAAAAGAGAAATAGAGAGAAAGGTAAAGAAATAAAGAACCTGCCATGGAGGCGGGCTTGGGGAGTGGGGAGGGAACCAGGGACCTTGGTGGTGGGAGATGGGCACTGGTGGAGGGATGGGTGCTGGAACACTGTATGACCAAAACCCAAATATGAACTTTTTAATTGTATATCTTTGTAATTGTAAAAAATAAAATAATAAAGTTAAAAAATAATAAAAAGATGAGCAAGGAAGCTCAGAATTCTCAACTTCTCAACAATCTGGAAGTTCAACTTCTGGCAGACACAGGGTTGAGTACCACAGTGAGTCTGGGTGAGGGCTTCATCTCAAGCTCTACAGTTAAAGGGGAGCAACCCTCATGAGCACTAAAGAAGTATGAGAGCACCACAGTGTGATGTGTGAGCCCTGGAAAGCATAACTGAAATGTGAGTAAGGATCACTCCAGGCATAGATGCGTTACTCCTGAATATCACAACAACAACATCAATACCAACGAAGAGAAGGGCGATGGAAAGAAATATAAAGTCCTTTATATTCCATTTTCTTCCATGACTGTGAATCCTTTGGACAGTGTCACTGCTGCAAGTTAAGAAAACTTCAAAATTTGTGTTTTTTCTTGTAGAGTTTGCTTTGGAAAGTAAAAAATGGGTCAGCTTTTCAGTTTGGTCATTCATGTCAGTTTCCATTGATGCGCATCCTGAAAAGTAAATAGGTGGTTTTTATCTGTCAGCTTTTCCAATATCCTCTGGCTTTTGGCATATCTATACTTGCTCTGGTCCAAGTTTCTAGACAGATTTTCTCAGCATTCTAGGCTTCATTCAGAGGCAGTTATATATTCAAAATTATGCTCTATTCTGCTGTCATTGAGTCTAATACACACTTTAAAAATATGGATTATTGTAATAGTTTTTTATTTTTGCTTTTTTTTGGGTTACACCCGGCAATGCTCAGGGGTTACTCCTGGCTCTGCACTCAGGAATTACTCCTGGTGGTGCTTGGGGACCATATGGGATGCCAGGTATCGAACCCGGGCCAGCATGGGCTTCCAGCGCAAGGCAAATGCCCTACCCACTGGGCTATCGCCTCCGGCCCCTATTGTAATAGTTTTTGAATGAGCCTTTGCCTCTAGTTAGCCTCAGTTCTCTGTTCCTGTCTGTTTCTCTGCACCAAGTCAAAGTTGACTTTCTGAAAAGGTAATATTATTGGATCTTATTCCTGCTTAAAATCATTGGTGAACTTACCTTGCTTACAACATAGTGTTCCCTTACTTAAGATCTGCGATGTGATTATCCTAGTTCACTGCATTTCTTGTATTGGTTTATTTGTCTTCTTAGCTCTTATCACAGTACGACACAATAAATATATTCTTATAGTCTGTCTACCTCAGATAGAGGATAAGTTCCACACAGGAGTTCAGCCTCTTATACTGCTATGGGCCAGCATATAGTAAGAACTCAATACAGAGGTCTTCATTTCATTTTATTTTAATTGGTTTGAGGTATCTAATTTGGTTCTACCCAATGAAACAGAAGAACTGTAGCTGGAAAACTTTTAATCTTGCTTGGTGTGTTTTCTCTTCTTTAATGCTACTGATCCAATAATAATTTAGAAAATTCCTTGCCATCATTTAAGAAAATTCCCAACATCACTTCTCAAGATACCATCCATGGATGTATTCCACTCTAGAATTACCTGCTTCTCAGCGTGGCCTGTGTGATTCCTGTCTTTCACATAGGAAGGCTATCTCATCTTACTGGAGATAATGCATCCTCTCTTAGGTGCATTTTCTTTTCTCGACCTTTTAATAAAATTTCCTTGAAAAATGTGAAAAACATATGGGGGAAACAGTTTCACCCAAACACTCTTAATTTATCTTCTAGGCAGAATTCCTTCCTTTTGGATTTGAAAGCAGTTCTTCTTTGACATGGCAAAATATGTTAGATGTAGATTTGAATTGCTAAGGTTTAAATGTAGCTTTGTCATTTGCTATAACTCAAGTTTGTTGCTTTGTCTCCATTTCTCTATGTCCACGTAAGGTCTCAATGAATGTAATCAGTGATAACATTGCTTTGTGAGCAAAGATATTTATTTTCTTTATGGTTTTCCAGAAAAATCTCAGTCCTAAAAAATCCAATAAATATTATTTTCCTTTCGTTAATTCTCTATTTCTTAATATTTTTTAAAGAACAATTTTGGGCACTGTGGTTTACAAACTGCTGTTAGCAGTGTTTCATACATGAACCATTCCAGCACCATAGCCTCGATCTGTGTGTCTAAGTCTTGAAGCATAACTATCATATAAACTTGTGTCTTTTTGGAAAGGAATAATTATATTATTTCATGCCAAAAGTTTAAAGATCATATTTAACATAAGTGAATAAAGATATCACAGACTAGTGACATTTCATTTTTAATATCTTGGGCCTCTAGGTAAATCTATTATGAGCATAATTAAAGATTCATTGATTCTGAGTATGTCTTGGGATTTATTTTTATTTCTTCATAAGGATAAATTCAGGTACTTTTTTTTTTTTTTTTGCTTTTTGGGTCACACCTGGCAATGCTCAGGGGTTTCTACTGGCTCTGCACTCAGGAATTACTCCTGGCGGTGCTCGGGGACCATATGGGATACAGGGGATCAAACCCGGCCGGCATGGGCTGGCTGCATTCAAGACAAACACCCTACCTGCTGGGCTATCGCTCAGGCCCCTCGGTACAGTTTTTAATCACTAAAGGTAATGGAAAAATACTTTGATTCTTTATTCGTCCACTTCATTTGTCCTTATATTGCTTCTGACTCACTGATCTTGGTCTCTACTTGACCAAGCAGTTTGGTGGCCTTTAAAAATATGTGATTAATATAGTTTTTCTCACATTTTTACAATATTGATCGTTTCATAGAAATCTGTAGACATTTCTTAGAAACTAGGTATCATTGTGTATGTACATGTATGGGTTTTTTTTATCTCTGAGACTGTAATATTTCTGTCAGGATTGCTGTTTGAACTTGGACAATATAATGAACTCTTTGAGAATTAATTTTATTACTTGAATTTTTTGTATTTCTTTTGGGACCACACCTGGTGATATTCAGGGCTACATCCTGGCTCTGAGCTCAGGAATCATTCCTGAGAGTCTTTGGGAACCATATGGGGTGCTAGAGATGGAACCTAGGTCAATGTGTGAGACAAGACCCTACTCTCTGTTCTATCTCTCTTGTTCTAATTTTAATACTAGAAAATTGGAGCAGAACATGCTTAGTTCACAGAATCATATTTTGTAAAGTGAGTCTATTCATTTACATATAGTTCTTAACACAGTACTTGATTCAAAACAAAGCATTCATGAAAATTTAACTTTCAGTGCCAATGAGAAATTCCCTTTCAACAACTTATTCTTCCTAGAAAATATGATTTATTATCCTTAATGCTTTATCAGCCTTCTTTATTTTTAATTAAATCACCGTGAAATACATAGTTACAAAGTGTTTCCTGTTTCCCTCCCTCCACCACTTCCACTCCCTCCCATCCCCCTGCCATCTACCTCCTTGGCAGGCACTTTGTGCTGCTTTCTCTCTCTTTCCCCCTCTCTCTCTGTCTTTCTCTCTCTCCCCTTCTCTTTCTTCTCTCTCCCCTTCTCTCTCTCCCTCTCTCTCCTCTCTCTCTCTCCCTCTCCTTCTCCCTCATCTGACTTTCCCTTTTGGGCATTATGGTTTGCAATACAGATACTGAAAGGTTATAAGTATATTCTTTTTTATTTTTTATTTATATTTTAATATTTTATTATACCACCATGCGATATACAATTACAAAGATGTTCATGAGATGTTCATATTTGGGTTTCGGGTCATACAGTGTTCCAGCCCCCATCCCTCCACCAGTGCCCATTTCCCACACCAATGTCCCTGATTCCCTCCCACCTCCCCTAGCGTGCCTCTATGGCAGGTTCTTTGCTTATTTCTAGAACCTAGTTTTTGTCCAGAGTGATCATTTCCAGCTATCACATTGTCACACTGGTTCTTTCTTTATCCTAACTGTCCTCTTACCCCAAACTTGTGGCAGGTTTCAAACCATGGACTAGTCCTTCGGGCCCTGATTCTACTGTTCTTGGGTAATAGTTTCATACTTCGCTTCTGTATACCACAAATGAGTACATTCATTTTATATCTTTACTTTTTTCTAACTTATTTCACCCAGCATGATACTCTACATGTCCATCCATTTTAAGCAAATTTTATGATTTCATATTTACTAGCAACTGTATATTATTCTAATGTGTACATGCATCATAGGTTCTTTATCATCTGTCTGTTCTTTAGAACTTGGGTTGTTTGCACATTCTGGCGATTGTAAATAATGCTGCAATGAACATAGATATACAGAAGGCTTTTTGGCAGTGTGTTTTGGGGCCCCTAAGGTATTTTTCTTGGAAGTGGTATTGCTGGGTCATATAGGAAACGCAATTTCTAGCTTTTCTGAGGGATGTCCATATTGCTTTCCGAACAGGCTAGACCATTTGGCATTCCTCCCAACAATGAGTGAGAGTCCATTTTTCTCTGCATCTGCTCCAGCACTGGTTGTTCTTGTTCTTTTGGATGCATGGCATTCTATGTGGTGTGAGATGATATCTTGTTGTTTTAGTTTACATACTCCTGATGATTAGTAAGTAATGTAGGAAAATTTTCAAGTGCCTTTGGACGTTTATAATTCTTTTTTAAAAGGAGACTCTGTTCATTTCTTCTCCCCTGTTTTTGATGGGTTGGATTTTTTTCTTGTAAAGTTGTACTGATACCTTACATATCTTTCTCAGATGGGTATTGATAATTTTCCCCATGCTGTCTTTGTCTCTTGGTCACCATTTCTTTTTAGAGGTTCAGAAGCTTCTTAAGTTTAATGTAGTTCCATTTGTTTATCTGCTTCCAACTTGGTCAGTTGCATTTCATCTCTAAGATACCATTAGTTTCAGTGTCATGGAGAGTTCACCTACCGTTTCCTCCATGAAATTTGTGGACATTGATATTGAGTCTGATATTGAGCTATTTGATCCATTTTGATATGACTTTTGTTCATGGTGTTAAAAAAAACTTTCTGTGTCCATTTTTTTAAATTTATTGCATGTAGTTGCCCAGTTTCTCCAGTACCACTTGTTGAAATGGCTTTCCTTGTTCCACTTCATATTTTTTGCTCCCTTATCAAAGATTAAGTGATCGTATATTCAGGAAGAATAAGATTGATAAGAAGACAAACATATGGTTCCAGAAATAAAGTGTTATTCTATGATCATAGCTATAGACTCAAGAAGCAGTGAACGAGTGAAGTGATACAAAGCTGCCAATAGAACTGAAATGTGTCTCTTCCTTCCATCTCCAGACCCAGGGTTATCTCTCATACTTATGGACACATACTAAAGGCGGGGAATCTTACTGTTTTATGACCAAACCTCTCTAGTTCATAAAACGTATTCCATGTGTTTTCCCTATCGGACAATTATTAGAATCATAAGCTTTTTTATAGTTTGCTCTATTACTGGTGATTGTCAATGATATTATACATTGATTAGTATATAGAACATTAAGGAAATCACCTTGTCTACACTGTTGCATGCATAAGCCTATCTGTGTCAGTGCTTCCAGGTCTTTTTAGGTAGAAGTCAGATTCTTTAGAAAGACTGCATGCTCAAATGGTCAGATGCTGTGGAGCAAACCTGCAACTGAGATCCAAAAATGATCATTGCTTTGGTGAAGACTATTACTTATTCTAAGATTGCTTTGGTCTTTACATTGATAACTAGACTAGACCACACTGTCCAGTCCCCCTGGCAATTAGGTAAGATAGCCCCTATAACTATAGACTTATCAATGAAAGTGAGTGGAAATGAGTATAATAAGTACCTAGGTTTCAATGCAGTAGATTATATTGTTGTGTACTGTTCTCTCATATGATAGTTCTATGTTTCAACTTAGCTAGACTGTTGTCTCCAGTTATTCATCAAAACTATAATTGTGCTCTACAGTTACATACACATTTCTGCAAACATATCTCATTGATGGATTGACCTTAAGTTGATAATAAAACATATCTATTAGTAAGGACTAGTTCACTATCTCACTATCTTCACGTCGATCATCTATTTGCTAGAGCGGGCACCAGTAATATCTCCATATGTCCGTGTCTCATGCTAGTGGAACCCAAAGGCATCCGCTTGCTCCAGGAACATAAAGAGCATCAAACCATCATATTAGGTCATGGGAATGAAGTAATATAAATGTTACTGGTATTTGGCATATCAAATACTACACAAACAGCTTGCCAGGCTTGCAGTGATAGAGAAGGACTAGTTAAACCTTTTAAAATTTGTTAGTAAAGGGGACGGAGCGATAGCCCAGCGGTGGGCGTTGCCTTGCACACGGCCGGCCTGCCGCCCGGGTTCGACCCGGCATCCCATATGGTCCCCGAGCACCGCCAGGAGTAATTCCTGAGTGCAGAGCCAGAGAAACCCCTGAGCATTGCCGTGTGACCCAAAAGCAAAAAAAAAATTTATTAGTAAAGATTAGTAAAATCTTTAGTAAAATGTATGGTACTCAAGATGAGATTGATTGAATCACTCGATAACATTTAAGAGTAGATTTTCTTTGATGAAGAAAAAATTCTACCTGAGAACTAATGTTTCGGTTTTGACTAAGACTTTCAAGAATGCCATTCCAGAGGTCATTCTCTGCAGATTTCAGACATTCACTGTCATTCCTCTAAGAATAAAGCCTCTTTGCATCACCAAATTTTATAAATGTATTCATTGTATTACAACACTTGATCACTTGACATCCCATTATTCATCAATTTGCTCAAATGGGTGCCAGTAATATTTCCATTTGACCCTATCACGTGCCAGTGTAGCCCAATGGATCTAGTTGCTTCAGGAATACGAAGAGTCTCAAACTGTTCATTCAGGGTCTTGACAAAGAAGTCTGACCATCTTGTAGGTGGGTGGTCACGTGATCTTTTGACATCTCGTGGGATCCAGTCGGTAATGGTCTCTAGTCCAGCGGTCATCTCCAAATCACATTACATGTCCAGCCCATCTGATTTTTGATGCCTTGGCAAATGAGACAGCGTCCCTGACTCTGGAACAGCGATGGAGGTGGAAGCTCCCAATTCCTTCTCTCACTTGAGTGAGGCATGATATTCCAAGCATAGCTCTTTTGATTCCTCCTTGGGAGACCCCGAATAGCATTCTCATCCTGTTTTCGTAGGGCCCAGGTCTCTGAGGCGTATGTTAATGCAGGGAGAACGATGGAGTTGAAGAGATGTGCATAGAGCCGGAGGTTCTTTGTCTTTTTAGCTATTTCTTCGATGCTTTTGAAGGCATTCCATGCTGCTCTCTTCCTCCTGCACAGTTCAGGTTTGTATTACATATTTAAAAAAAATATTTCATCCTACTGGTTCAGTTTTTCTGGTGTGAGTATAACCACTACATTTAATGTTATCTCCACCATGTTTTTTCCTTTCCCTGGTTTCCTCTCCTTTCCCAGTGTCTAGGTCCCAAAAAGTAATCCAATTTTTATGATGTGACTCTATACCCAAGAACAGAGCAAATGCATGAGGGAAGGAACTTGATCCTGGTATTTGGCATATCAAATATTAGAGAAGGTATTCCCTTCTCTATATAGAAGAGCTGTTTCCATACCTGAAATATCATCACAACTGTTACAACAATGGGAAGTGAATTTTTATTTTTTTGCTTTTTTGGGTCACACCTGGCAATGCTCAGGGGTTACTCTTGGCTCTGCACTCAGGAATTACTCTTGGCAGTGCTCAGGGGACCATATGCGATGCCGGGATCGAACCCGGGTCGGCTGCATGCAAGGAAAACACCCTACCCACCGAACTATCACTCCAGCCCCAAATGTTCTGTTCTTTAATGTGCATCCCTTTGTAAGGGATTTACATTTACATTTTCCACCCTTTGACAAAAAGATTACTTTTTTCAGAGTACCTTTGTTCTTGTGTTCCTATTTATGGATATTATGTGACTGAGAACTGTGATATTAGATTTTATACAGAATATACCTATTATCAAATCAAACTTAATTTGTCAAATCAAATTGTTATAGACTATTGATTGAATGCAGCACATACCCATATGGAAATAAAGCAGTACAGAAAGTAGGTGATGCCGCTATCATCACTGACAACTTTAGTAGTTGAAGTAGATGAGAAAATCATAGAATTCGCAATACATTTCAGGAACATACACTTACTCTGTAAGATAGATGATCTGATTTCAGATGAGTATGCCAGATAAGTTGCAAGGAACAGATTTTAAAGTCCTTTAAGCTATGTGAAAAAAATTTGCGTTCATCCTCAGAATGGAAAAGTCCAATGATTATATTGCATTTTACCAAGGCTAGTCTGGTTGCAATGTGATTGGAGTAAAACAAGAACATAAGTATGGAAAGCTATGTCAATTTTACAGCCCGTTGTGTATGTCCGAAACATAGGTGGCTGTGGGTAATAAAAAGAAAATGACTTATTTCCAGAAATTACTAGGTGATTATTCCTGACTTATATGGAATAGATGGAGTTAGGACGGGCAGATTTCCCTTGTAAGTAATTAAGCAGATGAGATTATAACTGACAGCAATTGAGACTCGAGAAGTTAGGTAATGCAAGGAAGAGGATAGAAGATGACAAACTTGCTTAGTATCTGATAAAGTTGAGTTTGTAAAATAATATAAGTAGTTAGATGTACAAATCTGTACTAGTGAAGGTGAACAATGTTAGCTACTTAAACAGACTCAATAAAACACTATTTCTTATTCATTTAGAAGTACATTGTGTAGTTGGACAGGTACAGTGGTATATGTTCCAACAAATACTTTAGCTCTTTCCATCCAAGATTTCCCTTTAGGCCCCTGGCATTCTCTCATATCCTGACAAAATGAATATTGTGCATGTGAGAGTATTATGAACTGAATTGGAAAATGTCCTTTTTCCTTTCTGCTGTCTATAACTCATTACATAGCTATTCTGACTGAAAAGGAGGCTGAAAAACACATTGTAATTCTGAACCCATAAAAAGAGGGAAGAATATTAATAGTCTCTGCCAAATTTTCCAAACTTGAGAAAGATAGGAACAGAAAATAAAATCGCTGGCAATTTATAAATAATATTTGAAGAGATAAATGTAAGAGATTGCCAGTGAATGTGTAAAGGGTCATTTGAGAGTTTATTAAAACACAAGAGGAATTAAAAATTGTTGAGCAATACTAATATTGAGAATGACAGAGAAAAATATTCACAAAGGGAACTGAAATGGAGAGTCAAAGATGTTAAATGCAGTGTCATCATTCATGAGAAAATAGTATTTATAGAAAGAGGAAATGCTCATCAACGTCAAATGATGTCTAGAATGCAAGGTATGGTTTAGGGAGGATGTTCCTTTTATTAGAAAAGGTACTAAGGTGGAAGTGATATTTCAGTAGGGAGTGATAATTTGGGAAATTATATAACAGAAGCAATAAAGGTAGTTGATTAATGAAGTACTTATAGATGACAAGAAGCAGCAAACAAAACAGCTTAAGTAGAAAATGCCTGTATTACTGTGTTTTTTTTCTGAATAGAGTATATACTCAGTGTTACTTAATGGAGAATATGGGGACTCCAGTGTTGATTCTCGGCAATGCTGTGATACTTGGTAGTTCTAGCCAAGAACTGGAAATTCTGCAAAGGAATATGGTTCTCATATGCTCAGAGAACTCAGCACCTCTCACGTGCAAGGCATGTCTGCTCCCACTTAACTTACTTTTCCAACCCTGATAATGTGACTTATAATAAGGAATTTAAGTTTGGTCTCCATTCCCATTTCTGCCACAGATCTTTAAACTCTTAGAATTTATAAGAGATAAAGATAACAACAGCCTCTTATCACATTTATATGCTGACTTTTGAACCCATACTACGTATAATGGCTGGTTTTTAGAAGAACCAGACAGGTGATTAATGGTTTGTGATTTTCAGTCCCACCCTCCTTATATCTTGGGAAGGAAGATGGAGTGTACATGGGATTGATAGCTCATGACTAGTGATACAATAAAACATACCTGTATAATGGAGGTTCCATAATAATTCAAAAAGTACTTTAAGATTGGTGAACATATGGGATTCAGGAAATGTGGCAAACTGAGAAAACATGAAATTTCTGTAGTGCTCCCCAAAGATCTTGGCCTATACTTCGCTTTCAACTTGTTACTCTTAAGTTATATTTTTTATAACTTGCAAATAAATTTGGCTTAGTAATTGAAATCTGTAAGTTCTGTGAGCTACTCTGGTAAATTAATTACATGCAGGATGGGGTTATGAAGCCTCTGGTCTCGCTCAACTCAGTTGATCAAAATCACAAAGCCTGGATTTGCAACTGATGTCTGGAGTGGGAGAACCATGTTGCAGAACTGAGCTCTTAATCTTGATTCTATGTCCAGTCAGTGTCAGAATTAAGTTCAATAGTATGAGAATTATTCAATAGGGAAGAAATATCCATGTTTGTAATGTTGGTAAAATTTTAACACAGTTACAGTAGTATTAACACTCACCAACAAATATAAAAACTATTATCTATTTGAAGTGCCAAATTAAGTTGGTTCAATCAGTATCAATCTGGACATTTTGGGGAATTTTAGTTGAATGATTTATGGGGAGACCAATAGGGACTGTGGATATAAACTTGGTGTTCTATGCCTTCTGTGGAGGACTTGCCTTGAAATAAAATCAACACAGAGGAAACAGAGCTGAATAGTGGGATGGGATTAAGAATTGCTAGCAGAATCCCTGTATTTTTCAGTATCAAAATCTATTTTTTGAGTTGTATAAATACAGAAGTCAACACATATCATTATTTTCCCTTCAGCTAATTTGAGTTGATGTTTTGCCACTTTCAGTCAAATGATCTTCAGTTATTAATGTATTACAAAGATCTAATTGGTAAAAATGGGACAAAAGTAAGGAATACATTTCTGAGAAGACTTGCAAAGTATTATATGGATTGCTTTATAGTAATGTAGGATGATTTAAAGAAACACCAAAACCACATAAAATCTTCTAATTATGTGGCCTGACCCGGGTTGGCCTGACCCTCAGCACTATGTGTCACCCAAGCATTGCAGATTGTAGTGGAGATTCCTGAGCATTGCTGGGGCGGCCCTGGTAATCTTCAGCAATGCAAGTCATGAGCAGAACCATGTCGTTTGTCTCTAGCATTCAAATATATGGCCTGGCTGGCTGGGAGTGGTTCCTAGGTCCACTGAGGCCCAATAGTGAGATGACAGAAAACAACAGAAAACAAGTTATCTCCATATTAGATTATTAGCTTGATTATTTTGCTTGAAGGCAGCAAAGTCCAAGTGCATTTAATATTATATATTTTAATTTAATTTATTGCTTCCTTTGGGTTTCTAAATTTTTTATTACTATTCATATTATATCAAATGAGCTCAAAATTAACCTACGTTGTGCCAAAGTATATAAGGAAAATTGGAAAACAATTCTTAGGCAATAGAAAATGGCAAACTTCAAAGACTTCCATCTAGCTCTATACATAAATATTTTCGTGAGTACAAAAGTTTTCCATATTTCTGGAGTAAGTATATGAGCTTTATTTTATATTAAATGATAATTTCTATTTACTTTTTAAAGACTGTAAAACTGTTTTGCTGAATGATATATTATTTACACTCTGCCAGCACCGTTAAATGATAGTTTTTCTAAGTCTTCACCATCATTTGATATCATCTTAAAAATTTAATCTGATAAGTGTGTAGTGATCTCATTGTGATTTTTTTTTTTTTTTTTTTTTGGGTCACACCCGGCACGCTCAGGGGTTACTCCTGGCTTTGTACTCAGGAATTACTCCTGGCAGTGCTCGGGGACCATATGGGATGCCGGGGATCGAACCCAGGCGGCACAGGCCGGCCGGCTGCAAGGCAAACGCCCTACCCGCTGGGCTATCGCTCCGGCCCCTCTCATTGTGATTTTAATATTTTCATGTGCTTGTCTATTTGTAATTTTTTGGTGACATAGCATAATAAATTTTCTTATTTATTTATTTATTATTGAGTTTTTGCATTTTTTACTAGTTTTGTCTGAAATATTACTTTGAATTTTAATTTTTTTAAATTTAATTTTCTCAATTTCCACAAGACATTTATATTCATACCAGTAAGAAATGCAAAAAAAATCTGATTTTTATGAATACAATTAGTCATATAAAAATTTAAAGATATTTATTAATATCTGCTCTAGTTTATATTCTGGTTATAAATTTCTTTGCTTTATTACTCTACCTTCATTTTTCTATCAAGGTGCTCCTTAAATGTCTAGCAATTCAAGCCTGTCTCTAATACTGTTAGATCAGAACAAAACACAAATGAGAGCCGTTATACCATAAGTTCGATTTTCCAAAATTGTAAATAAAACTAACAATCTGTTTTCTTGGCAAAATGTACTTTAAGACATGACAATAATAATAATTTCAAGTTACGTAAACCACTTTTCATATGGCTGAAAGTAATTATAAAAGACAAAGAGAGAGAAAGGGAAAGAAATAAAGAACCTGCCATGGAGGAGGGCTGGGGAGGGGGAGGGAACCAGGGACGTTAGTGGTGGGAGATGGGCACTGTTGGAGGGACGGGTGCTGGAACACTGTGTGACCAAAACCCAAATATGAACTTTTTAATTGTATATCTTTGTAATTATAAAAATAAAAAATTAAAAAAAAATACAGGCAAAAAGATAAAAAAAATCATAGACATTTGAAGTTAATTGTTATGACTTATGTCTATTTGCTCTATGGAATTATTAGGTATCTAGATAGTTCATAAAATTACAATTTTTGAGAGAGTTTGTTTGGAGCTCATATCTGGCTTTGCTTAGGCTTCTTTTCGTTCTGTGCTCAGGGATCATTCTTGCATAAATATTAAAATATAAATATATATACATGTATATTCTAGAAATATTTTCATCAACCTTACTTCAGCAAAGTTATCATTATTATTACTAACATTTTACATAATTTTTTAAAATTAAAAGCAATAATCTTAAGATTTACAATAGCCATAATTGCTTTAAATATATATTATATATTATATATTTATATATTATAAATATTATATATTATATGTATTATATATTATCTATATTTAAAAGCAATTATGGCTATTGTAAATCTTAAGATTATTGCTTTAATTTAAAAAATTATGTAAAATGTTAGTAATAATAATGATAACTTTGCTGAAGTAAGGTTGATGAAAATAATTTCTAGAATATAATATATATATTTAAAGCAATTATATATAATTTATATTATAAATTATATATATATTTAAAGCAATTATGGCTCTCTCTCTATATATATAACCAAAAGCAAATATATATATACATATACATATATATGTATATATATATATATATGTATATATGTATATATATGTATATATATATATATATTTTTTGGTCACAACTGACAATGCTCAGGGATTACTCCTAGCTCTGCACTCAGGAATTACTCCTGGCAGTGCCTCGGCGGACCATATGGGATGTCGGGGATCGAACCCAAGCTGGCCGCATGCAAGGCAAACCGCCCTACCCTCTGTGCTACTACTACTGCTACTGCTACTGCTACTACTACTACTACTACTACTACTACTACTACCACTACTACTACTACTACTACTACTACTAGAAAGTGATCAACAACGAGAACAAGAACTAGCAAAAGAAGGGAAATAATAAAATTCAGAGTGAAAAACAACAGAATAACAGCCAGAGGAAAAGTTCAAAAGATCAATGAAATGTGAGTTCATTTTCCAGAAAATGAACAAGACAGTCAAAGCTAGACTCATATAGGAGGAAGACCTGATTATCCAAATCAGAAGTGAAGAGGTTGATATTCTAAACATACCACAGAGATTCAAAGAATCATCAGATATTATTACAAGAAAAATATTTTAAAAACGTTATGCTAGAACATTGGAGAACCTAGAGGAAATGGTTAATTCTTGACTCTTTTTTATGTTTTGGGCCACACTCAACGATGTTCAGGGCTTACTTCTGACTCTGCTCAGGGATTAACTTGAGGGATAAAACTTAGGGACCATATGGGGCGCTACAGATAGAACTGGGTCCACTGTATTTAAGGCCAGTGCCCTACTTGCTGTACTATCTCTCTATCCCCTCTTGGATTCTATAACCTTCTAAGACCAAAGCAGGAAGAGGCAGCACCTGAATAGTCTAATTACTATCAAGGAAATTTAAATGGTAACCAGAAATTTACCTTAAACAAAACCCAGGTCCAGATGAGTTTGCTGGTTAGTTCTTCCATATATTCAAAGAAGACCTACTTCCAGTCCTTCTCAGGCTCTTCCTAAAAGTCAGAAATCTGCCCAAAATATTCCTGTGAGGTAAGCATTATCCCTCATCCTAAAAGCAGAGACAACACTAAGAAAGAAAGTGAACAATTAATATCTATGATAAATATAGATGCAAAAATTCCTCAAAATTATTATAGAATTAAATCTAATAGCACATTAAATGGATTATATACCACGATCAAGTAGAATTTGTCACAGGAATTTTTAAACTATCTCACTCAGATTATCATACATAATACCTTACATAGGAAGCCTTTAAGAAAAAAAAACCAAGTAAAATTATTACATAACTTTAAATATTAATGCATTGGTTGAATATTTTAAGCCTATTAACAAAATAAAAGGCAATATTACAATTCTTTTTTTTTTTTAGGTAGAGACAGTACAAAGAAACTGAGGGTTTTTTGGCCTGATACTGCTTCTACTCCAGAGTACTGTTTGGCACTACTTAGGGATGTAAGGAACATGACAAATCCAGAATTAACATTCAGTTTTTTTAACATTCAATTTTAATCAGTGTGTTAAGTATTTCATTGATAGAATACATACATTTAGAACATTTAGATTCATTAAATATAAACAAGTAAAATTTGACATTCATTCACATGATCATGAAGGACATATGGAAGGAATTAGAATAATTTGTCTGGAGCAAATAGGGATCCCCTGCCCCACTGCAGTGTGGCTGCAGTGCCCGGCTGCATCAGCAGGTGGCAGACAGGAGACAGATTTGTCTATACTCCCCCAGGGCTCTGCTCCATAGGCCCTGGATGGTTGATGGTCTGACATAGAAAAAGACTGGGCCCCCTGGGATGAACCCATACCCATGGCAGAAGCTGGCAAGCTACCATTGGTGTATTTGATATGCCAAAAATAGTAATAATAATAATGAACCACATTCCCAACAAATGGAGTCGTTACTGGCATCTACTCGGCGAATTGATGAGCAACAGGAAAACAAGTGACAGGTGACAAGTGACAAAATCGCTTTTAAAAAGAAATACCATTTGAAAATATTTTGGACCAGAGATATAGTGAAAGGTAAGACACTTTCCTTGCATGTGACCCACCCCAGTTCCATCCTGGGCACCACATTTTGTTATGTTAATTCCTGCTGGATGTCACCACCAAACAAAATAAAAAAAAAAATGAAATAACAGCAAAAAGGAATAAAAAATTGATTTTCATGCATTTGTCAAATTTTTCTTTAATTTAGGGCACTTAATGTCAATGATTATGGTTTTATAGTTGTAAACCCACTATACCAGTTCTGTGTTATAAAATAGAGTAAGATATGCGTTCTTAAATACACACATAAGTATGTGTGTATCAATCAATCAATCTATCTATATCTTTTGATTATGATATTTAAGGGTCACTTATATGGAAAACAGGAAAGGTGACAAACATGTTATAAAACAAACATGGGGGGCTTGTTAATCTGTTTCTGTATGCATGTTTGGCCTTTTATTGGATTTGAGGATAATTTGATTATCTTCTTTCTGGATAGACCATTTTATCCAGAGGACAACCCTCCACTCACTCACTCTTGGTGCTAGAATTGTTCTTCAAATAGAACAAGTCAAAGGGCCAGGAGTGGAGTGGAAGTTCCTTCAGAATCCCACACAATTCCCGAGTTACACACCTATCCATCTTACTGGTTCCCTCCCTTTCTATCTTCCTTTTTGCTCAGGGGTTACTCCTGTCTCTTCACTCAGGAATTAACATGAGCAGATCTTGGGGACCATATGGGATGCTGAGGATCAAACTGAGGTCAGTCATGTGCAAGGCAAATGCCCTACCTACTATACAATTGCTCCTGCTCCTACTGGTCTCCTTTCTTAAGAGCAAAGTTTCCCTGGTGAGCAGGAGAGGAGAAACTGGAGATTTGAGAACCTCATTTACACGCTTCAGTCTGTATATTGGTTAGGACCAAACTCTGTAGCCATGCCACTTGTTACTTTAAGTACTTAGATTTTCAGGGTGTATGTGAGGTGAGGAAGCAAACTTTCTGAAATATTTATCACTCTTCACATGTCAATGTGTCTCCATCCTCTGATAATCTTTTTTTAAAAAATTATTAATTTAGTACAAAAAAGCCATAACTTTTGATACAATTGTAGAATTAAAATAGATTTGATAATAAAACTGTGATACTAAAATCAATAGATATAGAAAAATCAATCTGTTAAAATTGTTTTATCAGATTGCAGGATTTTAAAAGTCCTTGTCTAAGAATTTATTGAGCTGTTTTCTGCTTTAGGTGTTGCGAGTTTCAAATACTTCAGGATCTATGGGCTAGGCCAATGAGTGAACATGGTCTCGCTGTGGGAGGCGGCATGACTGCCAGGGCTTTCAGAAGTATGGGGCTTTGGGTAGGCAATACCCTCTTGGACTCCAACAAGAATTCCAGAGTTCTCAGACTCTGAAATTATTTGCAGATTAGTGTCTCTGCAGAGAACATTTATGAAGTGGTGCATTTCAGCCCTTGGCATGGTTGTAGTGGTGGGTGCAAGGTACTGCTGATGAAGCTTCAGCTGGGCACATATTCAGTCCATCTGCCTCCCAAGGGTGCTCCGGAGTTTTCAGCTGCAGGCACTGATTTAGCTGGTTGGCTTGCATCTCCCGGAGATTTAGACATCCTCTAACAATGCTAACAATGTTAAATATTGTTGGCATCTCTCTTCACTGTTTTATTGTTTTCTATGACTATCTACTGAAAATTGTTACATTATAAAAACTTTTAGTTTAACTTCGGTTTTTATATATATATATATGTATATATATATATATATATATATATATAGCTTTGATGTTAGCATTTGGTCAAACCCAATACATATACATATATATATATATACATATATATATATCGAGCTTTTGAGTCACATCTAGTGATGCTCAGGGGTTACTCCTGGCTCTGCACTCAGAAATTACTCCTGGTGGTACTTGGGGGCCATGAGGTATGCCTGGGATTGAACCCATGTTGGCCACATACAA
>JAJIBD010002671.1:0-57245 GCA_021461705.1 Cryptotis parvus
AAGCAAGATCAAAGAAGGAAATCACATACAAAGGAGCATCCCTGAGATTTACAGCAGACTTCTCAGATGAAACACTCCAAGCCCGAAAACAATGGTGGGATATTGTGAAAAGACTCAATGAACTTCAGGCCTCACCAAGAATTCTTTACCCAGCTAGACTTACTTTCAGATGCAAAGGAAAGATACACAACTTCATGGATAAACAACGACTCAGGAAATTCATAGACTCAAAACCAACTCTAAAAGAAGGATTGAAGGGTCTATTGTAAAATAAGACAACCCAAAATCACAACAAGTTTAAACAGAAAGATGGCACAAAGTCCAATGACAATAATCTCTCTCAACGTCAATGGTCTAAATGCACCAATTAAGGGGACACAAGGTGGCAAAATGGATTAAAAAACTGAATCCAACATTCTGCTGCCTACAAGAAACACATCTGAATAAACAGAGCAAACACAGACTCAAAGTCAAAGGCTGAAAGACCATTCTCCACGCAAACAACCCCTCCAAAAAGGCGGGTGTGGCCATACTGGTATCGGACAATATAGATTTCAGGCTGAAAAAGGTTAAAAGGGACAATGAAGGCCATTTCTTAATAATTAAGGGGTATGTATACCAGGAAGAAATCACACTACTAAACATATATGCGCCAAACGAGGAGCCAACAAAATACTTAAAACGAATATTAATAGACCTCAAAGAAGACATTAACAGTAGCACAATAATAGTCGGAGACTTCAACACTGCCTTATCGACTATGGATAGATCGATGAGGCTGAAACTCACCAGTAAAATACTGGACCTGAAGGAAGAAATGGAAGAAAGAGAGCTGGTTGATATATACAGGGCTTTTCATCCCAAAAAAGCTGAATACACATTTTTTCCAGTGCACATGGAACATACTCCAAGATAGACCATATACTGAGCCACAAAGAATACCTCAACAAAATAAAAAAGATTGAAATTGTGTCGACTGTCTTTTCAGATCACGATGCACTGAAAATAGTAGTTAACCATACACAGAAGCAGGGAGCTAAACCAAACACCTGGAAACTAAACAGCTCACTGCTGAACAACAAATGGGTCATAGAAGGAATCAAACAGGAAATCCAAAGATTCCTAGAAAGAAATGACAATGAAGATACCAACTATCCGAATTGTGTGACACAGCAAAAGCTGTGTTAAGAGGAAAGTTCATAGCTCTGCAAGCATCCATCAGGAAAGAAGAAAGGGCCCACATAAATAACCAGACCTCACAGCTGAAAATATTAGAAAAAGACCAAAAAAAGAAGCCCAACCCAGGCAGAAGGAAGGAAATAATAAAACTAAGGGAGGAAATCAATGAGCTGGAAACCAAAAAAAAAAATCCAAAAGATTAATGAAACCAAGAGCTGGTTCTTTGAAAAATTAAACAAGATCGACAAGCCACTGACAAGACTTGAAAGGACAGGGAAAGAGAGAACCCAAATAAACAGAATCAGAAATGAAAATGGTGACATCACAACAGAAAAAACAGAAATCCAAAAGATCATCAGAGGTTACTTTGAGAACCTGTATGCCACAAAACATGAGAACCTAGAAGAAATGGATAAATTCCTGAAGTCCTATAACCTCCCACGATTGAAACAAGAAGACCTCCAATACCTGAATAAACCTATCACCATCGAGGAAATTGAAAGAGTAATTAAAAGTCTGCCCAAACACAAAAGCCCAGGTCCAGATGGGTTCACTGGTGAATTCTACCAAACCTTTAAGGAGGACCTACTGCCAGTCCTGTTCAAGCTCTTCCAGGAAATAGAAGAAACAGAAACACTCCCAAACAGCTTTTACGAGGCACATAACACCCTGATACCCAAAGCAGGGAGAGACAACACAAAGAAGGAAAATTACAGACCAATCTCCTTGATGAACACATATGCTAAGATCTTCAACAAAATACTAGCAAACAGAATCCAAAGACTCATCAAAAAGATCATACATCATGACCAAGTAGGATTCATCCCGGGAATGCAAGGATGGTTCAATATTCTCAAATCAATCAACATAATACATCATATCAACAAGAAAAAAATAAAAACCATATGGTCCTATCAGTACATGGAGAAAAAGCATTTGACAAGATCCAGCACCCATTCATGATTAAAACCCTCCAGAAAATGGGAATTGAAGGAAGCTTCCTCAAGATAGTCAAAGCCATCTACCAAAAGCCCACAGCGAGTATCATTCTCAATGGGGAAAAATTGAAAGCCTTCCCATTAAGATCAGGAACACGACAAGGTTGCCCTCTCTCACCTCTTTTATTCAATATAGTACTGGAAGTACTCGCCATAGCAATCAGAGAAGAAAAGGACATTAAGGGCACCCAGATAGGCAAGGAAGAAATCAAGCTATCATTATTAGCAGATGACATGATATTATACTTAGAGAACCCTAAACTCTCGACCCAAAAACTCTTAGAAACAATATAAATGTATAGTAGAGTGGCAGGGTACAAAATCAATACCCAAAAGTCGGTGGCTTTCCTATACACAAATAACAAAAGAGAAGAAAGGGATATTAAGAAATCGATTCCATTCACAATTGTGCCACAGAAAATCAAACACCTAGGAATCAGCTTAACCAAGTGTGTAAAGGACCTATACAAAGAGAACTACAAGACACTGCTTCAAGAAATAAAAGAGGACACGAGGAAATGGAAACACATCCCCTGCTCATGGATGGGGAGAATTAACATTGTCAAGATGGTAATACTCCCTAGAGCTTTGTACAGATTCAATGTGGTTCCTATAAGGATTCCCATGACATTCTTTAAAGAAATTGACCAAACACTCCTGAAATTCCGTATGGAATAATAAACCCCCATGGATAGCTAAAGCAATCCTTGGGGAAAAGAAGATGGGAGGCATCACCTTTCCCAACCTCAAACTGTACTACAAAGCAGCAGTAATTAAAACAGTGTGGTACTGGAATAAAAACAGACCTGTGGACCTATGGAATAGAGTTGAGTATCCTGACACCCACCCTCAAAGGCATGATCAGTTAATCTTTGATAAAGGTGCAAAGAGTCCAAACTGGAGTAAGGGAAAGCCTCTTCAACAAGTGGTGCTGGAAAAACTGGACAGCTACATGTAAAAAAAATGAATTTGGACCTGTGTCTAACACCTTGCACAAAAAATCAGATCAAAATGGATTAAAGATCTCAATATCAGACCTGAATCCATAAAAGTACGTTGAAGAAAATATAGGAAAAACCCTCCACGACATTGAAGCTAAAGACATCTTCAAAGGTGAAACACCATTAACAAAGCAACTAGAAGAAAATATAAACATATGGGACTACATGAAACTGAAGAGCTTCTGCACCTCAAAAGAAACAGTGACCAAGATAGAAAGACAGTCCACAGAATGGGAAAGAATATTCACCCAATACCCATCTGATAAGGGGTTAATATCCAGGATATATCAGGCACTGGTACAGCTATATAAGAAAAAAACAGCCAACCCCATTAAAAAATGGGGAGAAGAGATGAACAGAAACTTTGACAAGGAAGAAATTCGAATGGCCAAAAGGCATATGAAAAAATGCTCATCATCACTAATCATCAGAGAGATGCAAATCAAAACAACAATGAGATATCACCTCACACCACAGAGAATGGCCCATATCCAAAAGGGTAAAAGCAACAAGTGCTGGCGTGGATGCGGGAAAAGGGGACTCTCAGACATTGTTGGTGGGAATGTCGACTTGTACAACCTTTCTGGAAAACAATATGGACATTCCTCCAAAGACTAGAAATTGAGCTCCCCTTTGACCCAGCCATACCACTCCTGGGAATATACCCTGGGAAGCCAAAAACACACAGCAGAAACACAATCCGCACTTTTATTTTCATAGCAGCACTATTCACAATAGCCAGAACCTGGAAACAACCAGTATGCCAGAGAACTGATGACTGGATAAAGAAATTGTGGTACATCTACACAATGGAATACTATGCAGCTGTCAGGAAAAATGAATTTATGAAATTTGCCTATAAATGGATGGACATGGAAAGAATCATGTTGAGTGAAATTAGTCAGAAGGAAAGAGAGAGACATAGAATGACTGCATTTATTTGCATGACATAAATATACCAGGTGATCTTACCAAAAGTGGAAATTACCACAAGCGTGGGGAGTCAGAGGTTAGGTAAGATAGAGAAGGGAACATGTGTGAATAAATGTCAAAACGTCTGATACCAACATAGAACTGAGCATTAAATACAGGCAAAAAATGCAAATGATGGCTTCTAAGTGTATGTAGTGCAACCCACAATGTGTAGGAGAAGAAGAGAGAGAGAGGGAGAGAGAGAGGAGATAAAGAACCTGCCATTTAGGCAAGCCATGGGAGGGGAGGGGGAATTGGGGACATGGGTGGTGGGAGATGGTCACTGGTGGAGGGTGGGGGTGCTGGAACACTGTGTGACCGAAACCTCCAAACGTGAACAACGTTGTAATTGTATATCTCATGGTGGTATAATAAAATGTTTAAAAACAAAGAAGAGGGAGAGAGATGCAGAGACAGAGAGAGAGACAGAGAGAAAAAGAGAGGAAACAGGGCTACTTGCTGTAGAGGCAGCCTGGGGGTGGGTGGGAGGGATGGGGTACATTGGTGGTGGAAATGGGGCACTGGTGGAGGGATGGGTGCTGGAATACTGTATTACCAAGAACCAATTGTGAACACCTTTGTAATTGCATGTCTCACGGTGGTATAATAAAAAATTTTAAAAAATAATTAAAACATTAAAAAAACTGTCTTTGTTAGGGCATAGATTCAAATTACCATAGCACAGCACAGTATACAACCACAAACAAAGAATCAGACTATGTGACTATAGAGAGAGAAACACAACACAATATGTGTACACAAAATTATAACCTAAAAGTTAGACAAATGTTTGTAGAAACATGATTTCCCTGATATAAAATTAGATTTCTTTTTTATTCAGAGGCCTAAATGTTTTAAAGAACCCAAAATCAGAATGACATGTTTATATGACAATCCCAACTTTTTAAGTGATTGCAGAGTACATACCATCTTCGCCAGAATACAGGGATTCCTGTTTCTACACAAAAAAGAAAGAATGTGAGAATATGACATCAAATGTACACATTTTGCTTACTTCTGCTCTCATTACATTAAGTAATCAGAAAGGAAACGTGGGTTTAATTAGAATCCTAAAGCAAGTGGGAAAGGGACTAGCTGTGGACATTTCTCTGCACATTTATGCTGGAATTGAAATCCCAATTCACAGAGGAATATTTGTCTTAGAGTAGACTCTCTAATCATTTGTAACCATCTGGGTGTTGCTAGTGGAGAATGTCATCTTGCATCAGGCAAGAGTGACCAAGATAAAGAAATAGTTCAATAGTTTTATTAAAGTCACTATAGTCAATATCAATGTGGAAAACTGTCAAACGCTTATCTGGATTTAACTAGAAAAAATTAAAAAGCAGAAAGCATATTTATACCTTACCAAGAGAAATGAAAACTTACTGGAGTATTAAAATCCCTCAACATGTTCCACCATGACACAAAGCTTTACCTTGATTGTATAAGGTACTCTAGCCTTTGGAGAAGCTATAGAGGAAGAGAGTTATTGTCAGTCCAAGTAGAATATGTTACTCAGTGAGCTCCACTTATTAGGATATTCACTAATGAAGGGTACAGAGGATGAGGTTGACACTCTATAACTTAACAGCACAGTAGAACTGAAACAAGGATGGTGTTTACCAAACTAATTACTAATACACTGAGATTCTTTGTATTCCATACCACTCTAATTATGTGAACATTGAAAAGATCTTCTTTTTAAAATTATTATACCACCATGAGATAATCACTGTATCACTGTCTTCCCGTAGATCAATAATTTGTTCAAGAGGGCACCAGTAATATCTCAATATGTCCTGTGGCATTCGAGATAGCCCAAGGGCATCTGCCTGCTCCAGGAACATAAAGAGCCTCAAATCATTCCATCAAGTCATGGGAATGAGGTCTATAATTGTTACTGGTATTTGGCATGTCAAATACGACATGGGTAGCATGCCAGGTTCTACTCTTGTAGTCACCTCAAAACTCAAGCATTTATCAATGAACCACTTTGCAGCCACGAGAGTCGGGCTGTGATCAGCTCTTCTGCTGGATGGAACTCTGAGAAGAGGGGTGTCCTGATATGGAAAATGGCGGCCCCTCACAGTGTGGGGGTTCCTCTGATGTGTTGCGAGGCTCTGCTGGGGCGGCAGGCCAGGGCTAGAACCGCCATCCCTCCCGGATGCCTCAAAACTGCTTATGATTAGGTTTCGCCATACAGTGTTCCAGCATCCATCCCTACACCAGCACATATCCCACCATATATGTCCCCTGACTCCCTCCCCACCCTCAGAGGCACTTTACCTCCTTTCTCTTTCTCTTTCTCTTCTTTCTCTTTCTCTCTCTTTTACTTTCTCTCCCTCTCCCCTCCCTTCATCCCTCCCTTTCTCCATCACTCCCTCCCTCCCTCTTTCCCTCTCTCCTTCTCTTACAAGAAGTCTGTTTTGGGTGTCTGCAGGTAGATTCAAGTATTTCAAAAAGTTAAACATGAAAACTGAGATCTTTTTCACAGTAACTAATCATTCCAAATTGAGTGATAATGTAGTTATAAGACCAGGCCATCAATCCTGATACACATCTTGGCCTCCTAAGTTTTCCATCATTATCTAACCAGAATATAAATCATTCATATTTGCATAATCTACCCTCAAGGAGTGGGGAAATCAATAAACCTTCATATTTCTATAGTGCATGTGGAGAATGGAATCCCAGAAAGGTTGTAGTATGATGGAATTTAGGAAAGGAATGAGAGACATACACTCTCCCTCTCTCCCTCTCTCTCTACTGCTCTGCTTTTACTCCTATCCTCTTTTTGTAATCGGCTGTAGTTTTCAACTTCCAAGACACACACATAGATTCACAATCACTATATGAATTTATAATAGAAATTCAAAATTGGTTTCTGAGTTTAATGTTTACATTTCAATGTCTGTGGAATGAATGGAAAATAACCTTTAAAAGTGTGTAAAGTTTCACATACACACCTTCAAACCTCTAAGCAAATACATTTTTTCCACAGAAGATATTTCCCACCTCCCAGGTACACTGGAATCATGTGCCCCTCCAGATAAAGCAAGCATAAAATCCTATTGGTGTTAGGGTTAAGTCTTTCTCCAGCAAATGAGTGAATCCAGAATACTTACTTTCTACTGCCTGTGAAGCTTCCTGCAATTACAGAAAACACAGTGAGGACGGGAGTGTGCTGTGGTCTTCTCTGTTGGTTTTCTTAGTGAGTACCAATTCAACTGTGTTGCAAAGTTCCAGTTAATCAAGGTAAACCTTTATAAGATCATGAACTTTTCCTGGAGAATTTCTCTATTTCTAACACTAAGGGAGCGACATGACAAATTTTTTAAACCAGAGAAGTACCTTGTGAGAGTAAAAGATCCTTTCTATACATATACCTCTCCTTTCACATCAAAACAATATAGTAATACCCCTAATGTTGACATTCCGTTTGCTGCAGGCAGATAGCACGGTTCTGGTAATGAATTCTTGGGAAAAAAAACTTAAGAATTTCCCAGCCCTGAAACACCAGGGCCTCTCAAAGACCTGCACCGGGTAATCCTGGAAGCCCAAGGATGCCACACTCACACCCACTCCGCCATGTTAGCTCAACTGCCGGTCCGGTTCCAGGGACTGAAATAAATCTTTCTTTCCCTTTTTGGTCATACATGGCAATAATCAAGAGTTACCCTTGCCTCTGCACTCAGGAATTAGTTATGGCTGTGCTCAAGGGACCATAAGGGATGCCAAGGATCATACCCAGGTTGGTGGCATGCAAGGCAAATGCCTTCCCAGCTGTACATTCTCTCCAGCCCAAAGAGACTCAAATAAATCTTGAAAGAGATCAACTAGCAGTGAGAATTTCTCAATTTTGCAGAAATGCCTTCTGTATAAAATCTTTGGGGGCCAGAGTGACAGCACAGAGGGTAGGACATTAGCCTTGCATGCAGCTGACCTGGGTTAAATCCCAGGCATCCCATATGATTTCCCAAGCACTGACAGAAGTAATTCCTGAGTGAAGAGCCAGGAGTAACTCCTGAGCAAAAAAAAAACCTTTGGGGCGACCTCTGGAGAAGGAAGATCCTACCTGGTGCCAAGGGTCCTTCCTGGTGCCAAGGACATGGTGCCAAGTACCGAAGTCCTAAAGCCCCAGCAGCCTTACCTGAACCCCAATCTGCTGCCATGTCTCTCACAGGACTGCCCAGTTAAATAGTCTGGATTTTCTGCAGACATTTGCAAACTCTACAATACTTATATCCCAGTAATAGCACACCAGATTGGACTGGAATATAACTGGAAGCCAACTAGTTTCAATTCACAAAAACATTAGCACAGAAGACTTAACCTGTGGCAACAGGTTAGTAAACCCCTCAGACAAAGATTTAAGGTCCTCATGGCAAGATATAAGAATTTGAACAAATTTTCTTCTACTGAAATATTTTTTGATCTTTCGATTAGCCACTTAGTGGTAATAAGCAATATAAAGTAAATTATTGTGAGTCTTCTCTGGGGGCAGGCTTGGTGGATAAAGTTGAAAAAATGGAGACAATGGTAGAGGGAAGGGGACAGTGGTGGTGGGACTGGTGTTGGAATATTTAATACCTGATTTGTTAATCATCATGAACAAATTTATAAAAAAAACGTAAAGCTGCAATTTTATAGTCAGTATTTCAAAACTAAATTACCTGAAAAGTTCTACTTTATACCTTTAAAATATTTAGCAAAGA
Organism: Cryptotis parvus; assembly: GCA_021461705.1. Classification (NCBI taxonomy): domain Eukaryota; kingdom Metazoa; phylum Chordata; class Mammalia; order Eulipotyphla; family Soricidae; genus Cryptotis; species Cryptotis parvus. Next base: position 8,869 of record JAJIBD010002671.1, read on the forward strand.
TAAAAACTGAAAAAAGAAATTGCTCTGTGCTGAAGTAGACTAAAGGCATGAAGGTTACACCCTGTGAGATGCAAATCCTGAATTATTTGGAAAACTGAGGCCTTCAAAGAGAAGGGTGGAGCTATAGGAAAATGTAAAGGTCTTGATCAGATCTGAGAGGGCAAGCAACTGTGTAAGATTTCTTCTATGGCAGCAACCTAATTAACTTTTCTCTTAAGGTTGCCTCCCTGGCTCCCTCTGACCAGGCTACCTGCAACAGTATTTTCATATGAATGCATGTGCAAAGGAGATAATCTAAGAGAAGACTTCTCCCTCAGACAGATATTTGTGTTTACCTCTAGCTCTTCATTAGTTTTTTCGTCAGTATCATCTCCAACTATAGTCTGGACAGGTGCTACAGGGAAGAGAGCACGTGTCATTCCACTGGAATAACTCAGCGTTTCCTGACAGAACACTGCTTGACCTTTTTGAGGGAATTGTTAATGAATGTGCTTGGTGAAAAACAAGCAAAAGAAGCTTGGCTATCTTCTTCATGAAAGGAAGATAAACAGAAGCAGAAAAGAAAAGAGAAACAGAATCCTCCCTAGGTAGTTAGGCAAACTCTACAGGAATGGAGAGGAGAACTTGCATGCTGTCAATCACATAACAGAACTGCAACTCTCCAACCAGCAGTGTTGAAGTAACGCTACTTCCGCCCCTTCACTTTTTATTCACACACCTGACTCTCATTCTGACTCTGTCCATTCCAATATGCTGGCTCTACAATTATCATCAGTTTGTCAGTTTTTCACATCTTATTTCACCTGATACTCTTAAGGAAATTATTATTTTATTTATTCAATAACCTGTTACTATAAAAAATGCCTTACAGGTGATGCTAAATTATTGAAATTATAAAAAAAGATGATCATATATGTGATGTGTCCTCCCTTGTGTGTGTTGAGTTTTATGTGCTAGTAGAAGACACCAGTCAACGGACAGTGTATGATAGTGGAACCCTGGGTTGAGCACCTGCACTATTTGCTATATAAGAGTTGAAATACATATGGGGGCACCAGGTTAAACATTAAGTGGTACCTTGAGTCTTCATATATCAAGGTTGTCAACATGAGTCCTTTCAAAATTATTAAAATTATCAGTATTCAATTTGTAGCTTCCAATTATGTAACCCAGACAGGAAGACAAGCTGACTGTGATTTCTATTGGTGGCTCCCACCTCTATGAATCCACTTCAGAGTGGTGCAGAATACTTACTAGGTTCCTCCAGAGGCACCTGCAATTCTAGAGAAGAAACAGCTGTGAGAATGAGACTCTATCATGTGCTATTTGTGCAAGAGTCTTGCTTTCAGGAGACCCAAGAAAATGAGCCAGCAGAGCATGAAACTGAAAATTTCTAAAATAGGTGCCGGAGCAATGGTCCAGCGGGTGGGGCGTTTGCCTTGCACGTGGCCGGCCCGTGCCAGCCCGGGTTCAATCCCTGGCATATGGTCCCCCAAGCACTGCCAGGAGTAATTCCTGAGTATAGAGCCAGTAGAAACCCCTGAGCATTGCCAGGTGTGACCCAAAAAGCAAAAAAAAAAAAAAAAAAGAGGGCGACTTCCAGTGTATCAGTAAGTAGATCTAAGGATATGCAAAGGAAGGTCTGATGTATACTGCCTGTTAACAGATACATGGGGTCTTCTAGCAGACTGTCTCCCCAATAGTGTTAGTATGTAGGATGCCCTAGTGAGACTGTTAATCAAGCTGCAGTTACACAGACAAGGCTATCCTAGGCTATTTCTCTGCACATTCCCTTATTGGCTCTAATTAGCCCTAGATGGAGTCTTATGAACAAGACCTTGTCTTCTGGGGCAATCTAGGCAGGCTAAGTTAACAAACTGTTGCATTCTTTGCTTATCTCACCGAACTGAGATAGCACCTCCTGCAGGTTTCTGGCTCCTGAGTGTCTCCATAAATCCTATGGTAAAAAATGTAAAATGTCCTTGCAGTGTCAATTATGTAAACTTAACTCTAAGTTTTACTGCCCTTTGTTGTGTTGGTATATAAGAAAGTTGGGGTCTTTGTTTAATGGTCAGTCAGCTCTCATCAGTCAGCTCTCCTCAGTTAGCTGTGGTAAGTCAGCTCTGCTCAGTTAGCTGCAGTCAGTCAGCTGTGGCCAGTTAGCCACCAAGATGAGAGCTGCTGCCCTCCGGCTGGTGATTATTAAAAATATTAATGTAAATACGTCTTGTGCCTGGAGTCTCATCTCTGCGCCTCTGACCCGACGGGACATTCCTGCTTCATTCCAGACTTCTGCTAATACCAGTTTGTTTCTGCTACTAACACTGAGGTGCAGGCGATTCTGGCTATTGCTCTAGGAGATGCAGAGAGGGAAGGAGGCTGAGACAGCACAGTCTGGGAGAATGAACCTGCAAAGAGAGACTATGGGTGTGAAAGAGTGCAGGCCCGTGTTCTACAGCTCTCACAGATAATGAAAACAACTTCTTCACAGACATCATCATCAAGAAATAACCTCTGAGGCCAGCGAGATAAGAGAGCAGGTAGGATGCTTGCCCTGCACTTGAATAACCCAGGTCCCCTTCCTGATCCCTGTATGGTCCCAAGAGCTGTCATGAATGATGCCTGAGCAAAGGGATTAAACCACTGTTTGGTTATGAGCACATCTAAAAATGTATTTCCCCTTCCTTGTCAATCATATTCATCGGAAAATATATTTTAGATATAATCAGTGACACAATACATTTTCTCTAGTTTTGCTTAAGCTATCAGTGAATTAAGAATTCATGTAACAGATTTTGTAAATACATTGTTGTGCGTTCATGAGCTGTTACCTCTGAAATTGTCATAGTAACATATAAGTCGGAATAAAGATGCACTTTGGTAGATCATGGAGAAAATAGGTCAGCTTGATTACATTTACATGGAAACTATATAATCCTTGGTTTGATAGATCCATTCCCTAGATTTTGTAAGATTTCATACGTCTAAGTTTTGGGTAAACTCAAAAATATTTTTTAATTTATCAAACATGCCCAGATTCTCCCGTGAACATGTGTTTTGCATGACTGCCTCAACGTTTCTTTGCTCACTTATTTCTACCCTGTAGATGTGTCTGTTCTTTCTGTCGAACATGTACTTATATCTCTCCCTCAATTTTCTTGAAATTTTTTTATTTTATTAAATCCCTGTGCTTAACAAATTGGTATTTTTTCATGCTTCTTTATATATTAAATTTTTTTAGTGTAAAACAGATACACAGTTACATAGTTGTTGATGATTGTGTTTCAGTCAGTCACATAATGTTTCAACACCCTTTCCTTTACCAGTGAACATTTTTCAAACCAAAAAAAAAAAAATGACTGCACCCTCCTCCCATGTCTCCACTATTAGGTTTTGGTGTTGGCTATGCAACAGTGTCAATTCATACAGCACTATTGACTGAGCATTGTAAAAAGTGTGTTAAAACATGATTAAGGACATTTTATTTCTCACTATAGTAATTATACACAAATACAGTCAGAGGAGGAGGAGCTGTCATGGCCCTGTTCAGTGGGTCTGTGCTCAGAGTCAGACTCAGAGCCGAGTCTCCACAGCGCTGTTTCCTGTTGGCCACAGGCTGACTTGGTGATCACTTAGGGCAGGGCTGGGTTTTGTCTCACTTCCCCATGAGTCTGCAGCACTGTGGCATTGTTGATGCTGTTGTCCATGAAGCACAGTAATAATCAGCCTCATGTCTCTAAACAGACTTAAGGTGGTTTCCTGGAGGATATTCTCCTGAAGGCGCCCCAGCTGTAATTTATGGGTTTTGAGGCCAGGCAGGGACACTTCATACAAATGAGTCAGAGACTGGCCAGAGAACGTGTGGCCATGCCTGGATCCCTGTTTCATTACTGGCTTCTTAGGAGGATTTCAACACTGAGGATCTATATGATGTTCTCGAGGGTGGCGCTGAAGAGTTTTGGTGAAATGGTATCACCCTGTCAAACCCCTCTTTTGACATCAATGATCACTTCTTTGTAGAATGGTGAGATCCTGGTGGTGAATCCATAATACAGCTCACGAAGGATCTTGATCTATTGGGTTTGAACGCCCTGTTTGGCTAAGGCTTTGATAACCGCTTCAATCTCCGCAGAATCAAAAGCTTTCTGTAAATCAATGAACGTGAGCCAGAGCGGCATCTTGTACTCCCCACAAACCTCAATAAGCTTGGTTACTATGTGGATATGGTCGATTGTGTTGAATCCTTTCCGAAACCTGCTTGCTCGCATGGTTGTCCTTCATCTAGTGTTCTGCTAATCCTATTCAGGATGACTCGTGTAAACAGCTTGTAGATGACAGACAACAGGCAGATGGGGCGATAGTTGCCGATGTCGTGAATGTCTCCCTTCTTGAACAGTAGAACTGTCCTGCTGGTTTTCCATTTGGAGGGCACCTTGCATTCGGACAGGTAGCGGGTGAAGAGCCGAGCTAGTGTATTGATGAGTACCGACAGCAGATTCTTCAGGTGTTCGGGTCTGACTTTGTCTGGGCAATTAGAATGGGAAGGAATGGGAGTGAAGATAGATGGTCTGCAACTACACCACCTCCGCTTCACTGATGACATCATTCTAATAACACCAAACATTAGCCAAGCAGCACAAATGCTGGCTGACTTTGACCAAGAACGTGGAAAGATAGGTCTACAGTTGAATCTGAAGAAAACTATGTTCATGAGAAATGAACTAGTTCCTGAGGCCCCATTCACTCTCAATGGAACAAACATCTCTGAATGCAGCAGTTATGTGTACCTAGGTGGAGAAGACAATATGATGAATGACCTAAAACCTGAGCTGTGCAGGAGGAAGAGAGCAGCATGGAATGCCTTCAAATAGCTAAAAGGACAAAGAACCTCCGGCTCCAGGCACATCTCTTCGACTCCACTGTTCTCCCTGCATTAACATACGCCTCAGAGACCTGGGCCCTATGAAAGCAGGATGAGAATGCTATTCGGGTCTCCCAGAGAGGAATCGACAGAGCTATGCTTGGAATATCATGTCTCACTCAAGTGAGAGAAGGAATCCGGAGTTCTGACCTCCGTCGCTATTCCAGAATCAGGGACGCTGTCTCGTTTGCCAAGGCTTCGAAAATCAGATGGGCTGGACATGTAATGCGATTTGGAGACAACCGCTGGACTAGAGCCGTTGCTGACTGGATCCCACAGAATGTCAAAAGATCACGTGGCCGCCCACATACAAGATGGTCAGACTTCCTTGTTAAGACCGTGAAGGAATGGTTTGAGGCTCTTCATATTCCTGAATCAACCAGATGCCATTGGGCTACATTGGCACGTGATAGGGTCCAATGGAAATGTTACTGGAGCCCGCTCGAGCAAATCGGTGAATAACGGGATTCAAGTGATCAAGTGATTAAGTGAGGATCTACAACCATGTTTTCATTTCAAGCCTGTTTTTCCTCTTCCCCTTTTTTTTTTGGCCTTTTTTGGGTCACACTCGGCAATGCTCAGGGGTTACTCCTGGCTCTGCACTCAGGAATTACTCCTGGTGGTGCTCAGGGGACCATATGGGATGCCGGTGATCGGGGATCGAACACGGGCTGGCATAGGCCGGCCACATGCAAGGCAAAGACCCTACCTGCTGGGGGTATCGCTCCAGCCCTCCCCATCCTTTTTTTTTTTGATAGATTATTCCTTTAACAAACATCTGAATATGCTAATACAATCTGAAATCTGCTAACTGTTCTTATAACAGTCCTATAAACATTACTCTGCGTGCATTTTTACATTTCTTCCTGAGAAGTTTTGAAAGGGTTGGCCACCCGATGGGGTGACCGACTGGGAGCCTCAGAACGCCGCACCTATCAAGGAAAACTCTGAGAGACCGGGCCTGTGGTTTTATTTTATTTTCCAAGCATGCTGGGGCTCTTAGCATAACTGATGACAGGCTAGAGGCTAAGAGCCCTAACTGAGATACAGCACAGTTTTTATAGCATTCCGAGACAAAAGAAACTTTTACAGTACAAGAAGTTTGCGGTTTTTCCATGTGCAGGGTGCACACCATATCAGGATGTTCCTCAAAGTTATAGTTAGTGTTCCTCCCTTGACATTTGATTGAGAGGCCTTCAGCTTTATCTGGCCTACTCGAAGAGCCCATCCTCTATTTTAGTGTGCTCCTGTTAACTCTTTGTGGTCTGGTCTCGGGGCTTCCCCTTTCACCCTTAGAGCTTAATGTACTTTTCCTTCACACCATTTAATATTAATGAAAGGGTTATTTAGGCCCTAAAATGGTAATTTTCCATGAGTAGGCCTGCCTGGTTGGGGAGGGGATTGTTGGGTTGCTGCCTTTTTTCAGTTTCATAACAGGGATGCAGAACGCTGAGTGTTTGAATATGAAGTTTGGGGACCAATGAAAGTTCCCTATTTTTATTGAGTCACCATGAGGTAGACCATCACAAAAATGTTCATGATTTAGTTTCAGTCTACAGTTCCAGTACCCATCCCTCCACCAGTGCACTTTCACCACCACTAATGTCCCCAGTTTCCTTCCACCGCTACCTAACCACCACCTGCCTTCCTCTATTGCAGGCCCCTTCCTTCTTTCTCTGTCTCTTTCTTTCTCTCCTCTCTCTCTTTCTCTGTCTCTTTTTCTCTGTATCTCTGTATCTCTCTCTCTCTCTCTCCTCTCCCATCTCTTAGACATTGTGCTTTGCCATATATACATTTATAGGTTATCGTGTATATCCATTTGCCTACATGCATGGTCATTTCTAGTGTGTCGGGAACGCCGCCAGGGTCCCCGACAGTGTCAGGACAGAGGTTGTCTTCTACCTCCAAGGACGCCGGGAGGAAGATGAAAACTCACGAGTCCGGTGCAGTTCCAAAAATAGCTTTTAATAGTACAAAAGCTCTTCCACAGCAATCCAATATAATGAACAAACTCTAGCTCTGGTCCGAACTTAGACCATACAAAAGAGCCTAAGTCTCCCACTAAAGAGAGAGGATATCACCGAGCTAAGTTCTACCCAGAAGGAGCAAAAGGCCAAAGAGCAAAGGCCAAAGCCAAAAGCCAAAAGCCGCAGGAGCCAAAAGCTGAAGGCTGAGGAACCAAAAGGCAAAAAAGTTAAGGGGCCTCAAGTCAGCCCCTTATATACACCAAAGTAATCCAATCGGGAGGTTGTCATGCCAACAAAGAACCCTAAACAGAGTGTAATGCCACACCCTATTGCAGGTATAAACAAAGGTTACACCAAGGACTAATCCCGAGATTATCTCTTATGTAAAACACTGGAAAGAGAGGGGGCTGATATAAAGTAATACATCTTAACTTCATGAGTTTCATGTAATCTAGATGGTACCCACAAGGTCCTTATTATTATCTGCACCAGTGTGATTCTGAGTATCTTGTTCTCATGTACTGAAAGGGTCACACTTGCCTGCTGAGAGCAAACTAGTATGATCCTTCCTATAGTCTTCCTTTAGTCTCAGCGTAGCCAGGGTGGTAGTCTCCTGGTAAATTCTAACTGTCCCACGTTGGGTGCAGTGGGTATAAAGAGGAGCTGTGCCCAATCTAGAAAACATAGAAGTCTTAGTAGATGTATAAGTCAGAAGTTATTCAATCAAGGTGACTTCTGTAACTGCCACACCCTCTAGAAGTGTTTACATAGAAGAGAGATCTCATTAGAATGAACATTGGCTTAAATAAGATTAAGCTGGGAGTGAGCAAAACAACAAAACTCCCAGATTAGCTAAACATGTCCTCCAACACTAGTGTGGGTTTACCATTTCCCAGATTAGAAGAACACTAGTATATATTTATATCACACTAATGAATGCTATGGTACAGCTACACAATGGAAGCTCTCCAAAAGACTAAGTCATAAAATTTACCTGCAAATGAATGGGCATGGAGATTATCATACTGAGTGAAATTAGTCAGAAGGGAAAGGACAGATATAGAATGACTGCATTCTTTAGTGAAAGTGTAATCTTTATAGGTGTCAGCTCACTGCATTCTCAAACACCAGCCACAGCAGTTGCAAGGCCATTGAACTATGTTCAATGGCCAGGCAATACCAGTTTCTCAGAAAACAGCCCCCCCTCCTCAAGGCCAGGACTCAGGGCTTTCTCTGCACATACCCCGTAGTCCAATAGTCAGTGAGCAGTGTCAAGAAGAACTCCAACAAGGTTGAACCCAAAACAATCTTCTCAAATTATTGGAAGTTCATGGGGCTGTAGCGATAGTCCAGTGGATAGGGGCGTTTGCCTTGCCGGCCGGTGCCAACCCGAGTTCAATCCCCCGGCTTCCCCATATGGATGCCCATATATCCCATATATCCGAGCACCGCCAGGAGTAATTCCTGAGTTCAGAGCCAGGAGAAACCCCTGAGCATTGCCGGGTGTGATCCAAAAAAAAAAAAGCAAAAAAAAAAATTATTGGAAGTTCACTCTACTCCTCAGTTGTCCTGAGAATTTCCTCAGAAATTTCTTCTGAATTGCTCCTCAGAATTTCCTACCACTGCTTGTTATTTATATTGCTTCATTTTCTTTCTACTGGTGACCCTTTTATTGACAAATCAAATGCTGAAACTCATTTTAATATGAAATTCCACACTACAGCAGTCTTTTTTCAAGCCCAGCCCAAGTATGCCTGATCCAGAGACTCACAGACATGAGCAGAGCTGCTACCGGCTCTCCCTGTGTGTTGAAGGACAGGTTTAGCTATTCTGGGAGTTTTGTTGTTTTGCCCACTCCCAGCTTAATCTATTTAAGTCAAGGTTCATTCTAATGAGACCTCTCTTCTATGTAAACACTGCTAGAGGGTGTGGCACTTACAGAAGTCACCTTGATTGAATAACTTCTGACTTATACATCTACTAAGACTTCTATGATTTCTAGATTGGGTACAGCTCCTCTTTATACCCACTGCACCCAGCGTGGGACAGTTAGAATTTACCAGGAGACTACTACCCTGGCTATGCTGAGACTATAGGAAGACTATAGGAAGGATCATACTAGTTTGCTCTCAGCAGGCAAGTGTGACCCTTTCAGTACATGAGAACAAGATACTCAGAATCACCCTGGTGCAGATAATAATAAGGACCTTGTGGGTACCATCTAGATTACATGAAGCTCATGAAGTTAAGATGTATTACTTTATATCAGCCCCCTCTCTCTCTCCAGTGTTTTACATAAGAGATAATCTTGGTAGAAAGGAATAGACCTTGGCATAACCTTTGGTTATACCTGCAATAGGGTGTGGCACTACACTCTGTTTAGAGTTCTTTGTTGGCATGACAACCTCCCGATTGGATTACGTTGGTGTATATAAGGGGCTGACTTGAGGCCCCTTCACCTTTTACCTTTTTGGGCCTTTAGCTTTCGGCTTTTGGCTCCTCAGCCTTGCAGCTTTTGGCTTTTGCTCTTTGGCCTTTTGCTCAATCTTCTGTGCAGGACTCAGCCTCGGGTGAGATCCTCTCTCTTTGGAGACATAGGCTCTTTTGTATGGTCTAAGTTCAGACCAGAGCTAAAGTTTGTTCATTATATTGGAGTGCTGTGGAAGAGCTTTTGTACTATTAAAAGCCTTTTTTGGAACTGCACCTGACTTGTGAGTTTTCATCTGTACTCTCGGCGTCCTCGGAGGTAGAAGAGAACCTCTGTCCCGACACTGTCGGGGGACCCGGCGGCATTCCCCAACACCTGTGCCCAGCTGATCACAAGGCAGCCGGGAGGGATGGCAGGTTCTAGCCCTGGCCTGCCACCCCAGCAGAGCCTCGCAAGAAACCAGAGGAACCCCCACACCATGAGGGCCGCCATTTTCCACATCGGGACACTCCATTCATCAGAGCTCCACCCAGCAGAAGAGCTGATCAAGCCCGGCTCATCTAGGCCCGCTCTGCAGCAGTATTTTTCTTTTTTTTTTTTTTTTTTACATATTTAATTTTATTTATTTTTTTTTACAATTAAAAAGTTCATGTTTGGGTTTTGGTCATACAGTGTTTCAGCACCCGTCCCTCCACCAGTGCCCATCTCCCACCACCAACATCCCCGGTTCCCTCCCCTTCCCCAGCCCTGCTCCATGGCAGGTTCTTTATTTCTTTCCCTTTCTCTCTCTCTTTCTTTTCCTTCCCTTCCAGACTATGGATTACAGAACATACATTAAAAAGGTTGTCATGTGTATCCTTTTGCCTCTATTTAATGCTCAGTTCTAGGTTGGCATTAGTACCCTCGACTATTATTAGCACCCTGTTCCATTTTCTGTCTTACCTAAACTCCTGACTCCCACACGTTTGTGATAATCTCCACCTTTGACAAGACCTCCTGATATATGTTTCACTTGACCTTGGATATTGGTATCATAATATGTACATATATATTTATGCCATGCAAATAAATGCAGTCATTCTGTATCTGCTCTCTCTCCTTCTGGCTAATTTCGCTCAACATAATCTTCTCCATGTCCATCCATTTATAGGCAAATTTTATAACTTCATTTTTCCTAACAGCTGCATAGTATTCCATTGTGTAGATGTACCAAAAGCTTCTTTATCCAGTCATCGATTTTCGGGCACTCTGGTTGCTTCCAGATTCTGGCTATTGTGAATAATGCTGCTATGAACATAAAAGTAGGGATGGTGTTTCCGCTGCGTATTTTTGGTTTCCCAGAGTAGATTCCCAGGAGTGGTATGGCTGGGTCAAATGGGAGTTCAATTTCTAGTCTTTGGAGGAAAGTCCATATTGTTTTCCAGAAAGGCTGTACCAGCCGGCATTCCCACCAACAATGGATGAGTGTCCCCTTTTCCCCACATCCACGCCAGCACTTGTTGTTCTTGCTCTTTTGAATATGTGCCAGTCTCTGTGGTGTAAAGTGGTATCTCATTGTTGTTTTGATTTGCATCTCTCTGATGATTAGTGATGATGAGCATTTTTTCATATGTTTTTTGGCCATTCGAATTTCTTCCTTGCTGAAGTTTCTGTTCATTTCTTGTCCCCATTTTTTGATGGGGTTGTTTGTTTTCTTCTTGTAAAGTTCTACCAGTGCCTGATATATCCTGGATATTAACCCCTTATCAGATGGGTATTGGGTGAATATTCTTTCCCATTCTGTGGACTGCTTTTGTATCTTAGTCACTGTTTCTTTTGAGGTGCAGAAGCTTTTCAGTTTCATGTAGTCCCATAAAACATGGTGATTTTCAAAGTACAAAGTTTTTCATAATACAGTAGTTAGTAAGACTCATCATCCAACACCAATCCCACCACCAGTGTGTTCACACCAACGACCCTCATTTCCCACCAATCCCCAACCCCATGCCTGCTCCTCAGCTGGCACCAATTCTATTGACCATCGCAGCCCATCTATGTCAGGGTATTGATAAAGTCATGACTTTTTTTTCTGTTTCATTATGGACAAATCTGGCCAATTTCTGTTCTTGCATTAACCATCTGAATTTCTAGAACATGGTTGGTTTCTACTAGTTTTTTATAACACTTGGCAACTGTGCGGCTTTGTGCCATGGGTAGACCAGAAGCAGCTCTGCTCCATGTGTCTGTGTCTCTGAATCATGGCCAACACCGGGGAGCAGTTCGTGGACAGGTCCACTGGGTCTTCCAGACACAATAGATGTGGGGAAATGGACTCCAGCTCCATCTCCATGGAAGCCTGGTGACTTTAGCCACCAAGACCCGCATACCTGGGCTTGAAATCAGCTTCTCTCTTGGGTGGAATTCTGACGAGCTTTGGAATCTGGATACTGAAAATGGCTGCCATTATGGTGCACGGGGGGGCAGGGCGGGTTCTTTTGGCTTCTTCCAAGGCTTTATTAGGGTGGCAGGCTGGGGCCAGAACCCACACTCTCTCCTTGGCACCTCATGATCAGCCAAGCACTGGGAGAGCTGGTAGCAGCTCTGCCCCCTGCAACTATTCTGAACCACCTTTAAACCAAGTGTCAGTTCTCTGAATTACTTAGATGATGCTACAGTGGTGAATGGAAAGGTTAAGAGAGATTAACTAAGATATAGAAGTAGAAGTGTATCTGGGAAAGAATTTCTGAGGAGTTCTACAAATCTGTTGTAACCTTCTATAAGAGACCAGCTGAGACAACTCAGGATGTTGTCCCACTTCCCCATCTGTGTGTATCACTGTGAGAAGCCCCACCATGTGACGTGTGACAGTAATAGTCAGCCTCATCCTCAGGCTGCAGCCCAGAGATGAGCAGAATCCCTGCATTGGCCGAGGCATCTTTGGACCCAGAAAGCGACTGGGGACCCCAGAGGCCTGGTGCTTCTCTGAGTCTGATTTAAACCTCAGAAGATACCGAGGAGGTCTCCCTGGTGTCTGTTGGTACCAGAATATGTGGTAGTCCCCAATACTGAAGCCACTGATCAGGGTACAGGTGAGTCTGGCGGTGCTCCCGGAAGAGGCAGAGATGGACGGAGGTTGAGATAGCACAGTCTGAGCAAAGGAACCTGGAAGAACAAACACTGATGGGCAGAGGTCAGGGTTTTCCCACAGGGGCTTGAGCTAGAGAGACAGGCCGGGTGCCTGCCCCAGAGCCCTGAGGTCTGTCCCTACCTGTGCAGTGGGAGAGGAGCACGAGGAGGACAGGAGTCCAGGCCATGGTGCACAGAGCCTCTGACCCCCGCAGCAGAATGCAGTGCTCCAGGCCTCTTTTATCCCTCCTCACAGGTTGCAGACCAGCAGCTCATGCAAATGTGTCTCCACTTGGTCTCCTACCATATATGGGACATGGCTGTTGTGAACTGTGAATTGTCTGCTCTGCAGGGTCTGCTGAGATAGTTTCCTGGTGCAACATAGACCAGACACAATTTCTGCGTCTGCACCAGTGAGCTCGGGTCCAACTCCATCTGTACCAACACCCATCACCCTATTTTCCCACCTGAAAGACTTCACTAATCTCGAAACCACATTAGCTGTCCCTCTAGACATTGCTCCTGAACATCCCCGACCATCCCTTCCTTCTCCACAAGGTCCGTGTTTGTCATTGACTTTTGCTTTTGTTGTTGTTTGGGGACAGCCAAGCCAGAGCCTCTCAGAGGGTCATATGGTCTAACTGCCCACAAGAGAACCTGGGAAGAGCTTTTCCTCCCGTCCTTCTACCAACTCTGGAGAACAAATATTAATTATTTTTTTAATTAGTACTGGTGCCGGCTCTAGCAAATAGATGATCAACGGATCAAGACAGTGATAGATAGTGATTTGTTTTTCCTCCTTTATTTGAAAACCATGATTTACAAAGTGTTTCATGGTACAGTTGTTACAAGCATTCATCTTTCAACACTAATCCCACCACAGAGTGTCCACAACACCGCCAAAGACCTTCCTTTCCTTTCTACTCTACCCCCTACCTCCATGCCTGCTCTCCTTTCCAGCACTAAGTGTATCAATTATTGCAATGTATAAATAGTAATGGTATGGGTAAAGTCATGAGCTTTGCTGGGTTGTTACGTGTAAATTTGGATCATCATTATTTCAGGGTTTCACAACTGTTTGGACCTATCCTGAGCCTATATTGAATAGTCTAACTTATATTGCTTTGTTAGAGCTAAACAACAAATTGTTAACCATCGTCAAAAATGTCTTTGTGAAATGCTTAGAGTCCAGATATCAGATTATGAGATATCAGTGAGTCCCAGAGCCAAGAAATGGCATTTTGAGCAGAACCCTGCTCAATGGCAGAGTCACACACATTAGTTCCTGCAAAAAATCCTAGGAAAAAATCTGTTTTCAGTGGAATTTTAAGACTGGTTGCTTCTGAATTCTGACACAGTACCAATAAATAAAAGACTCAGAAGTCTCATCCTCCCGTGGCACAGGTAACATGTTTACAAGATCAGGGCCCTGATTGGGGTCTGGACCACAGCACAGCCGGTAGGGCATTTGTCTTGCATTCGGCCAACCGGGTTCTATCCCTGGCAACCCATATGTTCCCCTAAGCACCGCCAGGAATAATCCCTGAGTGCAGTCAGGAGTGACCTCTGAGCTATTTCCGGTGTGACCCCAAAAGCCCCCACAAAAGAAAAGCCCTGACATTGACACGGACGTGGCCAGTGGTCCAGTGTAGAAACTGAGAGCGTCCAGTCCTCTTCCTGCACAGCAGGGCATGTGCCCTTCTGTGTCCTAAGCAGCCTCCCAACCTCAACCAACTACAGACCCATCTGCAGCCTCTCTCACTTGGAATATAAGTGGGACCTGATGTGCAGAGCCCGAGAGACACACCCTATTGTATCTCCAACATAGCCCAGCAACTTTACTCCATCCCGATGCAGACTGATATCAGGCTCCAGTAGTTCTCAGTGGTGGCCCCACCCAGAAACATGGTCACAGACACACTCTTCCTTATCCCAGTCATAGGTCATGAGCATCCCAGTGACTAGGTGTCACCCCCTTTCATCTACTAACCTGAGCCAGGATCTCTTGTGAGCCCTCTCATAAATTCACAGTGATCTTTTTTTTTTTTTGGGTCACACCCAGCAATGCTCAGGGGTTACTCCTGACTCTTCGCTCAGGAATTACTCCTGGCAGCACTCGGGGGACCATATGGGATGCTGGGGATATAACCCAGGTCCTGCCTCATGCAAGGCAAACGCCCTACCCACTGGACTATCCCTCCGGCCCATCACAGTGACCATCTATTTTTGCAAATACACACAGGCCTCCACTCTGTACACTGAATAGATTATCTCTGAAAAATCGTACCTAACCTAAGCAACAACCATCGTGAAGGTGGCATTCACAACCCTGACACCATCAAAATCCACAGGATTTATGACCTTATTGGAAGCTCTGAAACTTCAAGACTGATTGTAGACCCAGTAGCAGCCATTTTACCGCTTCCAGCTCAACTGTGGATCCCTTGCTTCAGCTCCTGTCTTGCAATCCTACAGTGCCCCCTACAGACCAGAGTCCATCTTCAAGGTTCTGCAAGGATTTTTGGCCATCTGACCTTACTGCTGTCATTTAAAAAAAAAGGGGGAGGGGGAGACTGGAAAATCCATGTGTAAGTGCTGGTGACCCAAAATCAAGAAACACATCTGAAGAGTTGATTACATATGTAGGGGTTTTTTTAACTGAATTTTCAGGCTACATGCCTAGTGGGTCAAGGTTCTCCTTCAACTTTCTCATCTTTCCATTTCCCTGATGGTCTCATGAGAGTCCAACCACAGAAGCACAGTCAGCTTTTTCCTCAGGCTGCAGACAGACATGAACAAAAACTCTGCGTAGGGCAAGGCATGGTTGAGTAAAAGCAGGACTAAGGATCAACTTGATCCAGTGCTTGTTTAGTTGTGCGGCAATACAGGAATTGCAAGAGAGGAGTCTCTGCACACTTCAGGTACCGGCTCCCACCAACCCGGAAGCCACTGAGCTGGGTGCAGTTAATGCTGTTGCTTCTAAAGTTACAGATAGAGAATGAGGGAGGGTGCCTGGACCAGCACAGGCTGAGGGAGGAAACCCGCAAATACAGACAGGTCATGGAGCAATGCCCAGCATCATCTCTCAGATCTAGTTTGTGGGCAAATCCAATATGGGTTCCATGGCATCCCCAGTCCAGATCCTATGGGTGAAATGAAAAAAAGAGCAGGAAGAGAGGAGTTCAGGCCATGGGTACACAGGCCCTACCATAGTGGGAATGGTTGTGCCAGCCTCCTTTTCTTCTCCACTCTCTTCCCACTGATATATTTACCCTGCAAGTGAGTTTCCAAGCAATGACATCCCAAATACCCCCTGAGCCTTGGAACTGGAGCTCACCACACACCCAGACTCAGGAAGATGGAGATTTACTTACCTCTTGGGAGAGCCCAGCAAGGAAGCACCTGCTGAGAACACGCAGGGCTCTGCTCAGGAGATTCTGTCAGGCCAGACAGGACACAGCTGATGCCTCTCATCAGTAAGCCCCGAGCCCAGCTCCCAGCAGCAGATTCTTGGGAGGTCAATGGATCATTATATTATGATGTATCTAATGGTTAAGTTTACTGTTCTATTCTTGTTTGTTTGTCTGTCTGTCTGTCTGTTTGTTTGTTTGTTTGTTTTTGCTTTTGGGTACAGACCTGGAGATGCTCAAGGGTTACTAGTGGCTCTGCCCTCAGGAATTACTACTCGCGGTGCTTGGGGAACCATATGGGATGCCAGGGATCAAAATACGTTGGCCACATGCAAGGCAAGCGCCCTACCTGTTGTGCTATCACTCCAGAATATTGTTCTTAATATGACCGCAGCCTTTTGTGTTAAATTACAGTACAACATTCTTAAAAAGAAAAGAATTATGACCAGCTTCAAGTCCTTGGGAAAAAAGCAGTTGTCCTTGGGAAGGGACCACGATAACAAGGATGTTTGTAAATGAACTCTCTGGAGAAGAACTGCATGCTGAAAAGGTAAAGGAACAAACTTGATAAACTCAGTCTCTATGTTGCAGACTATAATGCCCAATGGATGAGAGAGGAAGGGAGAAGGAAAGTGTCTGCCGTAGAGACAGGCTGGCTGGGCTAAGTGGAGAATGCCAGTAGAAGGAAAAAGTGGGCCATTGGTGGTGGAAAATGCGCACTGGTGGAGGGGATGGGTGGGACTGAAAGTCAATCATGAACAGCCTTCTAACTGTATCGTAAAGTGATTCCATTAAAAAAGTTTACTTCTGTGAATAATTCTCATCATTCCTATAAACAAAAACCTCTTCATATATTCCATCTCCTCTTATTGTGCTAACTCCAAATTTTTCATTGGATCTAGAACTTAGTTTTGTCTCTTTTTTTTTTTTTTTGGCCAGTCTAATTGTTGCAGTAATTCAGAATCCACAAACCAATGAATGCATATTATTCTATCCAAGATGAGTCTCTTGTTCTGTTACTTAACCTGTCTCTTTCTCAGGTATTTCCTCATTTCAACCTACAATCCATTCTTCTCTCATTCTAAACAGTGGATGAAAGTGCTTCTGGGATCCTTGAGTGAAGATAATACACTCATTCCGATGCTTCATGTTACAAGACATCTTTCTTTCCCTTTGAAGAATTTTTGAACTACAACTTAACTCTTAAGGGTACAGTCATATTAAAGTTTGTGGTATTGAAGTACAAAGTTATGCCTGCCGCCAATGTACTAATGACCCTCCACTCCCACCATTATGGCACTCCAGTCTGACCTTCCCACTTTCCCACCACTCTCCCCATTACTTGTACATTGGCACTTATGATTTGGGCATGTATTATTACACACACCTTAGCACCATGAGTCTGAGCACTGTGGCATTGCTGATACTGTAGTCCTATGAAGAACAGCAATAATCAGCCTCATCCTCTGGCTAGATGCCTGGGATGGTCAGAGAGGCCTTGTTACCAGATCTTGAACCAGTGAACCGAGTTTGGATCCCTGAAGGTAGAAAAGTATGATGCATCAAGTTTGGGGGCAGCACCTGGAATCTGTTGGTACCAGCCAGCACTATAGTTTCATCATTTGTGCTGGATCCAGTGTAGGAGATGGTGACTGTCTCTCCCACACACCTGACTCTGATGCTACCTGCTTCCAGTCCAGTCTGCGCCCAGGAGCCTGCAATGGAGCAAAGTAGACACAGAGGTGAGACAGCTTAGAGCCACAGCATGTTCTAGAAATAAAACATTCTCCTCCCCACCCCATCACAGTCTCCCACATAATCACTTCCCTATTTCCACCATCAGTCACTTACGTACTGAACTAGCAGCAAGAGGAGCAGGAGAGGAGTCCGGGCCATTGCACGACACTCTGGGCTCTGGGGTGAGTTCACAAGTGAGACACTGCACAAACTCCCTCTTATCTGTCTGACGGGACAGCAGAAAGGCACCCTGGATGCAAATCACCCCCCTTCCCCTTTTGACCCTGGGCAACATTTGCTGAAGCTGAGCTTGAGGTGCAGCTGCTGCAGCCTCCAGGATCCCAGAGATCACAGTGTCTAATCCCCAGTGAGGGCTGATCCCCAGGTGACAGTTTCAGAGCTGAGTTCCCCAGCAGCTCAGTGACAAGCCCACAGCGCCACCTGCTTGCTTAAATGGAGATCATCCAGAGACCACACAACAACACATAGCACCAACACAACTGTCAACTGCCCACAGTCTTCTGCTCATAGTCAAATCTCGGGAGCAGTTTCTTTAGTTCTGAAACATCCAAACTCAGGAGTTTTTGTCCTCATAGGCATCATCTGTGGATATAAATCTCTGACTCATGTGATGTGTCACACTCTAAGGTGTCTGGGAAATTTACAAGGTACTTATAAATTGTTGCCAGATCCTCAACTCTCCCCTGAACCAGATGAACACCTGGTGGCTGGTCACTGTCTCTAAACAGACTTAAGGTTGATTTCTTGGAATGATTTTCTCTTCTGTAGGCACCCCATGATGCAATTTATGGGTTGTGAGGTCAACAAGGACACATGATACAAAAAGAGTCAGCGCTGCCCAGAGAACGGTGTGGCCATGGCTGGGTCTCTGTATCATTACTGGCATCTCTGGATGATTTAAAACACTGAGGAACTACCACCGTGCTTTCATTTCAAGCCCAGTTTTCCTCTTCCCTCTTTTTTAATTTTTTATTTTTACAATTACAAAGATATACAATTAAAAAGTTCATATTTGGATTTTGGTCATAGAGTGTTCCAGCACCCATCCAGACACCAGTGCCCATCTCCCACCACCAACTCTCCGGTCCCTCCCCCCTACCCCACCCCTCCTCCATGGCAGGTGCTTTATTTCTTTCTCTTCCCTTTTTTTTGATAGATTATTCCTTTAACAAATATCTGAATCAGCTAATATAATCTGAACTCTGCTAATTGCTCTTATAACAACAGTCCTAAAAATATTTCTGTGCATGTATTTTACATTTCTTCCTGAGAAGTTTCATAACAGGGAAGCAGAACTCTGAGTGTTTGAATATGAAGTTTGGGGAGCAACAAAATTTCCCTATTATTTATTGAGTCACCGTGGAGGTAGACCATCATAAATCTATTCGTGATTTAGTTTCAGTCATACAGTTCCAGTACCCATCCCTCCACCAGTGTATATTTACCACCGCCAATGTCCACAGTTTCCCTCCTACCACTGCCTAACCACCACCTGCCTTCCTCTATGGCAGGCCCCTTTCTTCTCTCCTGTGTCTGTCTCTCTCTCTTTCTCTGTCTCTATCTCTTCTTTTCCCTTTCATTCTTTTTCTTTTTTATGCTTAATGATTTGGCAATACAGGTAACAAGAGGTCATCATGTTTGTACAAGGAGTTCCGTATTTTAATCAAGATAGTACAACTGAAGTGTTATTTTTTTGTTTTGTTTGTTTATTTGTTTGTATAACTGGGAGGTGGCTGTGGAGTGTGGATATGACTTTCCTGACCTTCGGGAAATTCTTGTATGACAACTTGTGACTGAAATCTCCAAGATTTTTCAGGGCCAGGTCGGGCAGCCTCACCTACCTCCCCTTCATTTCTCTATTGTTGTAGTTGTTGCTCTTCTGGCAAGAACTGGGAGGTGAGTACGACATGTCATGCCACAGTAATGTCACTGTGTTCCAGAGAAACTCAGAGCCCATGTCCATGGAGCAGGCTTACTATATTTAAGGGTTCATGATTTCCGTCAGATGATCTCAAAGGATAGACAACTATTATATCACAATGGTAAATCGTAACATTGAAGGAAGAGGAAAGCAGATGTCAGGAAAAGAAACCCAGAAGGAGCATGTCTAGACAAGCTGAATGTGTGCTGCAGAGACCAGGACACCTGCTGTCATAAGTCCATACCATGATGACTTCATTTGATCTTTCCACACCTACAAATCACACAATTTCTTGACCTCCAGTTCACATTGAGGAGTCAAAAATGGAGTCCTTAGGTGAACACAGGTGTGGGTCATTAGGCATGAGGTCTCTGGGACCAACACCTTTGTGAGCTGGACATGGTGGTGTCCTGAAATCTAATCCAGAACTGAGGACGTCTGGTGGCTAAGCCTGAGCAGCAGTGTGAGCCCACACCAGCGCTGAAGGAGGGGAGGAGCCTCCCAGAGGCCTTGTGTGCAGAGCAGAGCAAGGTCAGGTTTTTGCTTCACTTCCCCTTGAAACTGTATCACTGTGAAAGATTTTGAGTTATCATGATATGTAGCACAGTAATAGTCAGCCTCGTCCTCAGGCTGGGGCCCAGAGATGAGCAAAATCCCTGCATTGGCTGAGGCATCATTGGTTCCAGAGAAGCGGCTGGGGACACGGAGCCATGGTGCTTGTTGGAGTCTGAGCCATAGTACAGGAGATACCGGGGAGGGCTCCTCGCCGTCTGCTGGTACCAGCTAATCCAGAAGTCAGCAACTTTAAAACCACTGCTGAGGGTACAGGTGAGTCTGACAGTTGTCCCAGGAGAGGCAGAAAGGGCTGGCTGCTGAGTCAGCACAGGCTGGGAGACGGAACCTGAAAACACAGACACAAGTGTCTAGACAGAGACTAGGGTTCAGCTGCTTGAGACTCAGCCAGAGCGTTGGACAGTGACTATGAGCTTACTCTGGGTCTCTGTGGCACATCCCTACCTGTGCAGTGACAGAGGAGCCCAAGGAGGACAGGAATCCAGGCCATCCTGCACACAGCCACGCGGAGACCCTGAACTGAGGCTGGGCCGACACAGGCATCTCTTATGTCCATCAAGGCCAGCAAGGAGGAGGGGCTGTTCATTCAAATGAGTCTCACATCGGGATCTCTGCTTCACCTGAGGACCAGCTGGTTCTGTGCTTGTTGGAGATTTCTTTCTTTCTTTCCTTTTTTTAAGGTATATTTGTTATTTTAAATTTTATTTTAGGCACTTTGATATGCAGTATTGATAATGGGATGGTGTCAAGCAAAATAAAAATATTCTAAACAACACCTCCAGCAATGCGTCACTTTCCCTACATGATGTCCCAGTGTCTCCCCAACACCTGTACTTCACGTCACCCCAACTCCCCCAACAGTGATAAGCTTCCTAGTAAGGGCCAGTCCTCTGTTTATGTTGACTTTGGTATTGATTGCTTCTTTACTTGTGTCTATACTTTATATATTTGATAAACTTGATGTACCTCATATGAAGGGATCATTCTGGATCTGTCCCTCTCCAGGAAGTCCCAGGAGCCCTTGGACAGAAGGTCTGATGTTGAGTCTCTGATATACCTATGGGAAGAACTTGACAGTGCTGAAACTTAACCGTGACCAGAGCAGGAGATTCTGCCCTGCCAGAGGCAAGGCAGCTGCTGAGTTCCCCAACAACCACACAGGGACCAGACAGAGCCCAGGTGCTGGGCTGGACTGGGAGGACTGCTCACAGGGAGGGCCCCTCGCTGAAAACCCTTTCGAAGATCCAGAGCTCCCCCTGCTGCCCGCGGTCAATTTTACCCTCATTGAAATGACCTTGTAGCCTGTCACAGTCAGAACACAAATATCTATAGCTCATGAGTCCTGGTGCCTAGGGTAACTGATACCAGTAAGAAGCATTTTCCAAGAAGATCATCTCAATTTTTAAGCATCTTAGAAGAGCAAAGCTGCCTTCCAACAACACACAACAAAAACCCTTGGTTTTGTTTGTTTCTTTGTTTTTTTGGTCACACCCACAATGCTCCTGGCTCTGCACTCAGGAATTACTCTGGCGGTGCTCAGGGGACCATATGGAATGCTAGTGATTGACCTGGGTCATGTGCAAGGCAAACACCCTACCTGCTGTGCTATCTCTCTGGCCCCCAAATGGCCTTGTTCTGATTCTCTCTGTACCCCCAAAGAATTAAGATCATCCTTTATTTGTCCTAAGCCTCTGGTTTATGACAGTTTCTTTTTATTGTTTGGTTTTATCTTTTTTTGATAGTGTGTGCCACACCTGCACTGCTCAGAGCCTACACCACCACCCCCGGCCCCCTAGGGCTGCCGTTACTCTGCAGAGAATAGGAGAGAGGAAGACAAGGGCTCCAAGTCTGGACCCTGGGACTCCCACAGGGACCCTTTAGTCACCTTGTTTGCATTTTCCCCTTTGAATCCTATTGGCAGATAAGTTTCTACATCACATGGCCCTGCTTACAGCTGCAGATGCCATTAGCTCACGACCATGGATTTGTAACCTAGAGGAAGCTAAAGGAAGGTCCAGTCACCGGCACCAGTCCTTGCGGCATGAGGGGTTCAGACCTGGGAATCACATCCTCGATGCCAGACATGTGCAGCCCCGTCACAGGGAGCCTATAGTTCGTTCAACATACCCACTCTGTTACCAATTCCTCAGGGGTTGGCGACTCACGTCACTTCCGTAACAGCCGCACAGCACCTGCTGCAGCTGTACCTCCTGTCGCCACCAAGACACTGACCTGTCACACATGAGAGTCCCACAGATGCCCCCTCCCACATGTTGTCAGAGATCAGGGGCTCGAGGAGGTAAAGGACAAGCAAGGGGACTGCTCCTAGAGCAGAGAGGAAATAATGAGACTGTGACAATTGGCAATAAGCCAGCAAGAAATCACATTATCTCGTATATTATGCACATAAAAGAACACAGAATCATTTGCTACCAGGTCGGCTGCACACAGGATCCTTAAAACCAGTGAACAGTGAACCAAGCTTCATCATCTTTCAAGGATGCAGCTTCAATTCATAGCATCGTTCAAAATAGTCCTTTAAAGCTTCTGCACCTCAAAAGAAACAGTGACTAAGATACAAAAACAGTCCACAGAATGGGAAAGAATATTCACCCAATACTCATCTGATAAGGGGTTAATATCCAGGATATATCAGGCACTGGTAGAACTTTACAAGAAGAAAACAAACAACCCCATCAAAAAATGGGGACAAGAAATGAACAGAAACTTCAGCAAGGAAGAAATTTGAATGGCCAAAAAACATATGAAAAAATGCTCATCATCACTAATCATCAGAGAGATGCAAATCAAAACAACAATGAGATACCACTTTACACCACAGAGACTGGCACATATTCAAAAGAACAAGAACAACAAGTGCTGGCGTGGGTGTGGGGAAAAGGGGACACTCATCCATTGTTGGTGGGAATGCCGGCTGGTACAGCCTTTCTGGAAAACAATATGGACATTCCTCCAAAGACTAGAAATTGAACTCCCATTTGACCCAGCCATACCACTCCTGGGAATCTACTCTGGGAAACCAAAAATACGCAGCGGAAACACCATCCCTACTTTTATGTTCATAGCAGCATTATTCACAATAGCCAGAATCTGGAAGCAACCCGAGTGCCCGAAAATAGATGACTGGATAAAAAAGCTTTGGTACATCTACATAATGGAATACTATGCAGCTGTTAGGAAAAATGAAGTTATAAAATTTGCCTACAAATGGATGGACATGGAGAAGATTATGTTGAGCGAAATTAGCCAGAAGGAGAGAGACAGTTACAGAATGACTGCATTTATCTGCATAACATAAATATATAGGTACATATTATGATACCAATATCCAAGGTCAAGTGAAACATACATCAGGAGGTCCTGTCAAAGGTGGAAATTATCACAAACGTGTGGGAGTCAGAGGCTAGGTAAGACAGAAAATGGAACAGTGTGCTAACAATTGTGAGGGTACTAATGCCAACATAGAACTGAGCATTAAATAGAGGCAAAAGGATACACATGACAACCCTTTAATGTATGTTTTGTAATCCATAGTCTGGAGAGGAAGGAAAAGAGAAAGAGAGAGAAATGGAAAGAAAGAAAGAACCTGCCATGGAAGAGGGCTGGGGGGGGGGGGAGGGAACCGGGGACGTTGGTGGTGGGAGATGGGCACTGGTGGCGGGATGGGTGCTGCACACACTGTATGACCAAAACCCAAATATGAACTTTTTAATTGTATATCTTTGTAATTGTAAAAATAAAAAAATTAAAAAAAAAATAGTCCTTTAGTTGTGCGTTGGATGAAGACACACTGACTTTCCATCCGCTTCCCTATCATTTCTGCTCAATTTACCCTCTCATGGCACTTGCTAGTATTATAGTCTGTCACTGTGTACCCTCTTGTGTCTGGTTGCTTCTGCTGTACAATTTAAAACTCAACCATGCTGTAGGTCTCCCTTAGTATTCTGTAGCTAATCTGGTTAGGGAAGTAGATCCAAGATGTTCCGGTGATTGTATAAAGATCAAAAACAAGATCCAAAGAGATGGTGCAGTGGATAGGGCACTTGTGTTGCAATAGCCTGACCCAGGTTCAATTCTCACTATCTATACGGTCCCTGAGCACAACCAAGAGTGAATTCTGAGGGCAGAGGCTCCAGGAGTATCCCCGGAGTGCCACAAGGTGTGCCCACCCCACACACAAAAACTCCAAACAATAAGTAAATAATTATTCTAACTCCAAGTTGTGTGACAAGCTGGTTGAAGCTTCTGTGGCATGAGTTGCCACTCTCACCTCATTTAGGTGAGTCAACCATCAAAAGTGCTCATTCAGATTCTTTTATTGTTTTGGCTGAAAAACTATAACCAGAAACTCAAGGGAATTTACATCTTGCCTCATAGGGAGCTGAAGGACATAAACAATACACAAGCTAATGACTTCCAATAACTTTATAACACTCTCTGAACACCAGTGGATTCAGGCGGGGAAATTTATCCTCCAAGGAAAATACATTGGGCAGAGTCTGAGATGATTCTGTTGTGACAACTGAGGGATTGTGACCCTGTGATCTAGATGGTGGAGGCCAGGGATGCAGCAAAAGCCTTTACGATACACAGGAAGGATACTCTGACAACACAGCGTAATTCTAGACTAGAAATTCTTTTTTTACTACTTCTGCTTCAAGAGTTGCTAGAAAGTGTAGTAATGATTTAAGATCAGGAATTAGAAGTCTTTATTTCTGCCTACAAATGTGTATAAACCATGATGTCCAAAATAAAGTGAAATTAAATCTTGAGAGTCCAAGAAGAACACAGGTAAGATCAACAGACAGAGCTGAGCTGACAGGACAGGAGGGTTCTGGGGAGTTTGGGTCTTACTTCCCCGTGGCTGGGAGGGAACCTGCAAACACAGACTCATGTGGGTGCTGGACATGGTGGAGCCGCTTGAGACTCAGAACCAGAGTCAGACACTATGAAGTTCTAGTTTCTATTATTATTAATCAAATAATCCTGGGGGAAGAACACTAGTAGAAATCTCACACAGGTCAAGCTATTTTTTACTCTATGGTTTTCTTTTTTTAGTTAGGATGCTATATGCTGGTAATATTTTTCCAATCTTAAGGAAATATTTCTTGTGTTTTATAGACTTTATTAAGTGTTTATTTAATAATGTGCGTGCTCTATGCATTGGGAGAGGGAGGAGAACCCCCACAAGCACAGCACTTACTCCACCTGAGCTCAGCATCATTCCTGACAGTGCTTGAGGGACTGTACGCATTGCTGGGGATCAGAACCAGACACCACGGGCAGGGCAGGTTCCTTACCAGCTCAGCTATCTCTTCAGTTCTATCTCTCTCCCTTGCTCACTCTCTCTTCCTTTCTCTTTTTCTCTCCTTCCCTCTCTCTTTCTCTCTCTCTCCCCTCTCTCTCTCCTTTTGCACACTGTGGCTTGCAATACAGACACTGATGGGTTATCATGTATATGCCTGTACCTACTTTCAACTCTCTGCTCTAGCCCAGCAGCACACATTTCTTATCCAGAGCGGTCATTTTCAACTACCTTCCCAGGTTTTTTTTAATTCCTTTTTGAGATTTACTAATGTGTTTCTGGAGCAAAAGTAATGGAAGACCCTACATAGTAGTGCCAAATTTGTTTCCTCAGGGTGACTTTTCGGGCCTCAGGGAGCACAGAAATGTGGGAAAGGTAGGGTTGGGTCGAGTAGTGCCTAGAGTCACCCTGCAGTCATGTAGGAGCAAACACACAAAACAAATAGCAAATAGGACCTACAATCTAATTATCGCAGTTTTTCTTTCTTAATAATCTTGATGTCTGCAATGAGCAGGTATAAAAGCTCTGTTTCCAACATTATTATTGAAATATCTTACCTACATAACTTACCTACATAAAAAAATAAATCTCACTTTCTATTTTAAAATGTTTTCTTAAGCATTGTGGGATGCTAAGCCTTGTAGTGTCATAGAATGTTTTTAGGTGTGTTCATACAAATCTATGTAACTAACTATGTACATGCTCTATTTCATATGACTTTGTTTCATGGCATATGTAAGCAGATATATTTTAGTTGTTCTATTTAGTTGTGTCACATTAAGGTAAATAAAAAATATATAAGTATATCACAAAATATAGGAACTATTAAAATAGTTCATCACTTCACTTGTATCACTTGTTCATCGATTTGCTCGAAAGGGCACCAGTAACATCTCCATACTAGTCAAATGCTAGTGTAACCCAAAGGCATCTGCTCGCTCCAGGAATATGAAGAGCCTCAAACCATTCCTTCAGATCATGGGAATGAGGTCTATAATTGTTACTGGTTTTTGACTTATCAAATACGACACAGGTAGCTTGCCAGGCTCTGCGGTGTGGCTGGGATACTCTTGTAAAAGCCTCTCATCTTATGCATTTATAGATGAGAGAGGGAAAGATCAGCTTTTCTACTGGGTGGAGCTCTGACAAGCTGTGGAGTTCAGATGTTGAAAATGGCAGCACTCATGGTGTGAAAATTCCTCTGGCTTCTTGCGAGGCTCCACAGGGATGGTGGGCCAGGGCTTGAACCTCCCTTCCCTCCTGGGCACCTTATGATCAGTTCGGCACAGGGAGAGCCAGAGGCAGCTCTGCCCCATGTACCTGAGTCTCGGGATCAGGCATATTGGGCTTGAAGTAGACTGCTGTAAGGGGGATTCTGACTAGAAGGGCTGTGATCAGCTCTTCTGCTGGGTGGAGCTCTGACGAGCTGTGGAGTCTGTATGTGGAAAATGGCGGCCCTCAAGGTGGTTAATGGTTAAAATGGTTAATAGTACTGCAAAAGCAGCTTTACTTTTAAAAGTTTCATTCAATAATATTGAAAAACCCGCCTTAATCCCTTAAATGCTCAGGGCCGGTTTGTTCCAGCCCATCATCCTGATCCCAGTAGACAGAATGACAACACAGGTGAGATTGACCTGAAAACCTAGCAAGACTATTGGGTTCAAAAGATATTATATATGACCAGAGCTATAGCAGAGTGGATAGGGCACTTGATTTTTTTTTTTTTTGCTTTTTTGGGTCACACCCAGCAATGCTCAGAGGTTTCTCCTGGTTCTGCACTCAGGAGTTACTCCTGGCGGTGTTCAGGGGACCATATGGAATGCCGCGGATCGAACCCGGGCTGACACAGGCCAGCCGCATGCAAGGCAAATGCCCTACCTGCTGGGCTATAGCTCCGCCCCTGGGCACTTGATTTTCATGCAGCAGACACAGGTTCAATCTCCAGCACTGACATGGTCATCATGAGTCATTGCAGTAGTGACACCATGGCAGAAATACAGCACTAAGCATCACGCAGAACCACAACAACATCTCTAATTGATCGAGTTATTGACTATATGACAGAACTAAATAGTTGTAGTTTTGTTCTATCTTATTTGAGATATTTTTCTATGAAAAACTCATGAATAATTTTGATACCAATTATATATGTATATTTATTTAAATGATATCAATTATAGTTGTAAGATGTTGTAAATCTTTCTAAAGTGTCAGATATTGGTTGAGGGCCAGAATGATAGTACTGTGTTTTGCCCCTGGTTGACCCCAACATTCCATAGGTTCCCCCAACGGCTGATAAAAGCAATTGCAGAATGCTGCAGAACTAGAACTAAGCCCTAAGCATCGCTGGGTCTGACCCAAAAGTAAACAAATAAATAAAATAATACAACAAAATCAGCCCACCTGGGAGGGATGCTACCTCAAGAAGAGATTAACCGAGCAAAACGAGTTTGAGCCCAGGTAAGCAGCTCCTAGAAGCAGGAATCACCGGGAAGTCAGATGGAGCCAGGGCCGGCCCTTTCCCCCTCCATTTTTGGCAGAGCCTAGTGGCCCCACCCAGAAGCTGCCCTGGGCGACCAGCCATAACATGCAGAGCCTCACACATGGCTGGGGAAGCTGGAACTCGGCTCGCCCCATGCCCAGCTGACCATGGGACTCCCAGGAGGACAGATGGGTTTTGGGAGTGGGCCAATCACCTCTGGGGCGTCCCGGAAGCAGCCGGATGAGACTCGCCCACCACACTAGCCACCACCTTCACTGTCCAGATGCTGACCATGAGGCCCCCTAAGTCGCGGGCGGTCTATCAAACTAGTGGAAACAGTTATGTCCTTTAATGTACTCTACATGAGCATCTTGCAATTGTATGTCTAAAAGTGGTGTAATAAAATTTGAAAAAAAATAAAACAATAAAATGTCAGAGACTTGAGTGAGAAAGTTAACCTCTGGGGTCATACTCTCTGGCGTTTCACTGACCGATGCTGTAACACCAGCAGGGGGCTTGTGCACCTGTCCTGCTGCACAATGGGGTGGGCATGAGTGTCATGGGCACAGTGTGACACTGTTCTCACGTGCTGCCATTGACTCAATGACACAATAGCAGCAAAGTCTCTTTCCTAAAACACAGACCAGAGCTGTTGGGAGACAGATTCTCCCGGATGGGGGACTGGAGCTGGGGGAGAGAGATCTTAGCAAATACTGGAGAAAGTGTGGAGAAATTGGAAACTTTATACATTTTTAATAGATAAGAAAGCAAGTGCCTCTTATAAAAATATATATCTGACAGCCTGATAATCTAGAAAGTTATCAGATGACTTGGCCATCAGCAGTTGGGATGAAACCTTATATTTAAACAAAACTACAACTTGTAAACCAATGACCCTAGCAGCACTTTGCATCCGAGCAGCAGACGACCACACAGCCCATATGAGGAGTGTAGCAGAACATAAAAGCCAAATGTGGTGTGTTCACACAGTGGAATGTAACTCAGCAAAGAAACTTGCATTTCTAGTATGCTGAGTCAAACTTGTCAGTTGGAAAAAATACAATATAAATGACCCAAGTGTGAAACATAAGACAAGATATAGAAAGAAACTAAATTAAAGTAAATCTTTACACTGTGAGAACACTTTTGCAGTTATCTGCGGAAATGGTGTTGGACAACTTAGAGGTGTTTGATTAGATGGAGGTGGTTGGAAACTTGACGTGAGGTGGCAGAAACAATGTGGTCAGTCTCTATAGAGAAGAGGGGTGAAGCCGCATGCCTGAAACTTTTTGCTGGGAACAAACCAAAGTAAACTCAGTAACAGAGAAAACCACTGGCACAAGTCACATCACACATGCAACTCAAACTAGCATGTAATTAAGATGCCAATAATATAAGGATATTGAAAGTACCTTATGGTTTTCTGATACCATTTACATGAAATGCCCAGAATGGAAACATACATAAGGTAGACATGGATTACTGATTTCCTAGTATTTAGTAGATTAGATGAAGGCTGTACAACTCTATTAATTCATGAAGCACAATTGAAGTGAGCATGTAAGTGTGTTTAAACATAATCAGTGAAATGTTACATGTAAATACAGCAAATACAGCTTGAGAATAGGAGCTGTTGTGACCTGTTCAGTGGGTCTGTGCTCAGAGTCAGACTCAGAGCCGAGTCTCCCACAGCGCTGTTTCCTGTTGGCCACAGGCTGACTTGGTGATCACTTAGGGCAGGTCTGGGTTTTTGTCTCACTTCCCCATGAGTCAGCTCACTGACTGTGGTATTGCTGGTACTGTCGTCCAATGAAGAACAGTAATAATCAGCCTCATCCTCTGGCTGGAGGCCTGAGATGGTCAGAGAGGCCTTGTTACCAGACTTGGAACCAGTGAACCGAGCTGGGATCCCTGAAGGTCGATTAGTTTCAATCATCACAATTTGGGGGCAGTACCAGGAATCTGTTGGTACCAGCCTGTTGTGTAGGTAGCAACATTGCTGCTGGATCCAATGCAGGAGAGGGTGACTGTCTCTCCTACAGACCCTGACACTGATGCTTCCTGCTTCAGTCCAGTCTGCGCCCCAGGAGCCTGCAAT
Source organism: Cryptotis parvus (assembly GCA_021461705.1). Lineage (NCBI taxonomy): Eukaryota > Metazoa > Chordata > Mammalia > Eulipotyphla > Soricidae > Cryptotis > Cryptotis parvus. The sequence goes on from JAJIBD010002671.1 coordinate 38,858, forward strand.
GGAGCAAAGGGGACACAGAGGTAAGACAGGTTACTAGTCACAGCATGTTCTAGAAATAAAAAATTCTCCCTCCCCACCCTTAATAGTCTCCCACATAATGGATTCCTTATTTCCACTGTCAGTCACCTGGGTGCTGAGCTAGCAGCAAGAGGAGCAGGAGAAGAGTCCGGCCATTGCACAGACACTCTGGGCTCTGGGGTGAGCTCACAAGTGAGACACTGCACAAAGTCCCTCTTATCTGTCTGACGGGACAGCAGAAAGGAACCCTGGATGCAAATCACCCCCTTCCCCTTCTGACCCTGGGCCACATTTGGTGAAAGCTGAGCTTGAGGTGCAGCTGCTGCAGCCTCTAGGGTTCCAGAGGTCAAAGAGTCTTATCCCCAGGGAGTGCTGAGCACCAGGTGACAGTTTCAGAGCTGAGTTCCCCCAGCAGCTCAGGGACAAGCCCACAGCGTGGAGATCACCCACAGAGACCTTACAACACACAGCACCATCACAAGTGTCAGCTGCCCACAGAGTGTCTTCTGCTCATAAGCCAAATCTTAGGAGCTGTTTCTTTAGTTCTGAAACATCCAAACTCAGGAGTCATAGTTCTAATAAGCATCATTTGTGTATATAAATCTCTCACTGTCATGTGATGCGTCACACTCTAAGGTGTCTGGGAAAATTACAAGGTACTCAACATGTTGCCAGATCCTCTACTCTCTCCTGAACCAGATGAGCACCTGGTGGCTGGTCACTGTCTCTAAACAGACTTAAGGAATGATTTTCTCTTCTGAAAGCACCCCATGATGCAATTTATGGGTTGTGAGGTCAACAGGGACACTTGATAAAAAAAGAGTCAGCGCTGGCCAGAGAATGTGTGTGGCCATGTCTGGATCCCTGTTTCATTATCTCAGGATGATTTAAAACACTGAGGAGCTACCACCGAGCTTTCATTTCAAGCCTGTTTTTCCTTTTCCCATTTTTTGATAGATTAATCCATTAACGAATATCTGAATCTGCTAATATAATCTGAAATCTGCTCATTGCTCTTATAACAGTCCTATAAATATTGCTGTGCATGCATTTTTACATTTCTTCCTGAGAGTTTCATAACAGGGAAGCAGAACTCTGAATGTTTGAATATGAAGTTTGGGGAGCAATAAAATTTCCCTATTATTTATTGAGTCACCGTGAGGTAGACCATCATAAAGGTATTCATGATTTAGTTTCAGTCATACAGTTCCAGTACCCACCCCTCCACCAGTGCGCATTTACCACCGCCAATGTCCACAGTTTCCCTCCTACCGCTGCCTAACCATCACCTGCCTTCCTCTATGGCAGGCCCCTTTCTTCTTTCTTGTCTCTGTCTCTGTCTCTCTCTCTTCTCTCTGTCTCACTTTCTCTCTCTCTTTCTCTCTCTCTCTTCTTTTCCCTGTCATTCTTTCTCTTTCTGTGTATTATGGTTTGCAATACTGGAACTAAGAGGTCACCATGTTTGTTCAGGGAGTTCCGTATTTTTATCAGGACAGTACAACTGAAGTGGTTATTTTATTATTTGATTGTTTGTTTGTCTGTTTGTTTAACTAGGAGGCGGCTTTGGAGTATGGATATGACTTTCCTGACCTTGGGGAAGTTCTTGTATGACAGTTTGTTGCTGAAATCTCCAGGATTTCTCAGGACCAGGTCGGACTGCCTCACCCCACCTCCCCTTCACTTCTCCGCTGTTGTAGTTGTTACTCTTGTGGCAGTAACTGGGAGGTGAGTACGACACACCATGCCACAGTAATGTCACTGTATCCCAGAGAAACTCAGAACCCATGTCCATGGAGCAGGATTAGTATATTTAAGGGTTCAGGATTTCCATCAGATGATCTCAAAGGGTAATTAACTATTATATCACAATGGTAAATCGTATCAGTGAAGGAAGAGGAGAAGCAGATATCAGGAAAAGAAACCCAGAAGGAGCATGTCTAGGCAAGCTGAATGTGTGTGGCAGAGACCAGGACACCTGCTGTCATGAGTCCATACCATGATGACTTCATTTGCTCTTTCCACACCTACAAATCACACAATGTCCTGACCTCCAGTTCACACTGAGGAGTCAAACATGGAGTCCTTAGGTGAACACAGGTGTGGGTCATTAGGGCATCGGGGTCTCTGGGGCCAACACCTTTGTGAGCTGGACATGGTGGTGTCCTGAAATCTAATCCAGGACAGATGACGTCTGGCTTGGGCAGAGCAACAGTGTGAGCCCACACCAGCACTTAAGGAGGGGAAGACCCTCCCAGAGGCCTTGTGTGCGAGCAGAGCAAGGGGCAGGGTTTTGTCTCAGTTCCCCTTTGTGAAAGATTTTGAGTTACCGTGATATGTAGCACAGTAATAGTCAGCCTCGTCCTCAGGCTGCGGCCCAGAGATGAGCAGAATCCCTGCATTGGCTGAGGCATCTTTGGATCCAGAGAAGCGACTGGGGACCCAGGAGCCCTGACCCTTGTCGGAGTCTGACTGGTAGTGCAGAAGATACCGGGGAGGGCTGCTTGCTTTCTGCTGGTACCATCTTATCCGGAAGTCAGCAATACTGAAACCACTGCTGAGGGTGCAGGGGAGTCTGACAGTTGTCTCACGAGATGCCGAGACGGTGGGCCACTGAGTCACCACAGGCTGGGAGAGGGAACCTGAAAATACAGACACAAATAGGAGCTGGACAGAGACCAGGGTCCAGCTGCTTGAGACTCAGAGCTAGAGCTTTAGATAGTGATTATGAGCTTACTCTGGGTCTCTGTGGCACATCCCTACCTGTGCAGTAACAGAGGAGCCCAAGGAGGACAGGAATCCAGGCCATCCTGCACACAGACACGCGGGAGACCCTGAACTGAGGCTGAGCCGACAGAGGCATCTCTTATGTCCATCAGGGCCAGCAAATAGGAGGGGCTGTTCATGCAAATGAGTCTCACATCACGATCTCTGCTTCACCTGATAACCAGCTGAGTTCTGTGCTTTGTTTGAGACTTCTATTTTTCCTTTTTCAAAATATATTTGTTATTTTAACTTTTATTTTAGGCACTTTGATATGCAATATTGATAATGGGATGGTGTCAGGCAAAATAAAAACATTCTTAACTACACCTCCAGCAATGCGTCCCTTCTCTATACCATGTCCTAGTGTCTCCACAACACCTGTCCTGTAACAGAACCTCAAAGTGACCTCAAATGTTTCCTATTAAGGAAAAAAAAACTAGGAAACCCCTAACCCTAACCCTTTCCTAGTAACGACCAGCACTGTGTTTATGTGGACTTTGGTATTTATTGCTTCTTTACTTGTGTCTATACTTTATATATTTGATAAACTTGATGTACCTCATATGAGGGATCATTCTGGATCTGACCCTCTCCAGGGAAGTCCCAGGTGCTCTTGGACAGAGGGTCTGATGTGAGTCTCAGATATACTATGGGCTGGCTGGGGAGGAACTTGACAGTCCTGGAACTTAACCGTGACCAGAGCAGGAGATTCTGCCCTGCCAGAGGCAACACAGCTGCTGAGTTCCCCATCAACCACACAGGCACCAGACAGAGCCCAGGTGCTGGGTGTGCTGGGAGGATTGTTCATAGGGAGGGCCCCTCGAACTCTTTTGAAGATCCACAGCTCCCCTGCTGCCCACTGTCAATTTTGTCCTCATTAAAATGACCCTGTAGCCTGTCACAGTCAGAACACAAAAATCCGTAGCTCATGAGTCCTGGTGCCTAGGGTAACTGATACCGTTGTAGCATTTTCCAAGACGATCATCTCAATTTTTTAAGCATCTTAGAAGAGCAAAGCTGCCTTCCAGGCAGCACAACAAAAAAACCTAGGTTTTTGTTTTTTCTTTAGTTTTTTGGTCACACCCAGAATGCTCAAGGGTTACTCCTGGCTCTTCACTCAGGAATTACTCCCGGCGGTGCTCAGGGGACCATATGGAATGCTAGTGATTGAGCCGGTTCGGCCGGGTGCAAGGCAAACGGCCTACCTGCTGTCTCTCTGGCCCCAAATGACCTTGTTCTGTTTCTCTCTCTGTACCCCAGAGAATTAAGATCATCCTTTATTCGTCCTCTAGCCTCTGGTTTATGACAGTATCTTTTTTGTTGTTTGGTTTTATCTTTTTTGATAGTGTGTGCCACACCTGCACTGCTCAGAGCCTCCCCAGCAGGGCTGCCCTTACTCTGCAGAGAATAGGAGGAGGAAGACAGGGGCCCCGAGTCTGGACCCAGAGAATCCTACAGGGACCCCTTAGTCACCTTGTTTGCATTTTCCCCTTTGAATCCTATTTGCAGATAAGTTTCTACATCACATGGCCCTGCTCTTACACCTGCAGATACCATTAGCTCTAGACAATGTCTTTGTATCCTAGAGGAAGCTAAAGGAAGGTCCAGTCTCCGGCACCAGTCCTGGCTGCATGAGGAGTTCTCACCTGGGAATCACATCCTCGATGCCAGACATGTGCAGCCCCGTCACAGGGAGCCTATAGTTTGTTCAACATTCCTCCTCTGTTACCAATTCCTCAGGGGTTTGGCGACTCACATCAGTTCTGTGACACCTCGTTTAGCTGTACTGCCTGTCGCCACCAGGACACTGACCTGTCACACATGAGAGTCCCACAGATGCCCACTCCCACATGTTGTCAGAGATCAGGGGCTCGAGGCGGTAAAGGACAAGAAAGGGGACTTTTCCTAGAGCGGAGAGGAAATAAAGGGATTGTGACAATTGGCAGTAAATCAGCAAGAAATGACATTATCTCATTTATTATGCACAAAGAGAACACAGGTTCATTTGCTACCAGGATCCCTAAACCACAGTGAACAGTGAGCCAACCTTTATATTCTTTCAGGGAGGCAGATTCAATTCATACCATTGTTCAAAATAGTCATTTAGTTGGGAATTGGATGAAGCACTCTAACGTTCCGTCCCTTCCCTATCATTTCTGCTCTATTTACCCTATCAGGGTACTAGCTACCATACAGTCTATCACTGTGTGCCCTCTTGTGTCTCTTTACATCTGCTGCATGACTTAAAACTGAACTATCTTGTAGCTCTCCTTAGTGTACTGTAGCTATTCTGGTAGGGAAGTAGATCCAAGATGTTCCAGTGGATTGTATAAAAATCAAAATCAGGAGCCAAAGAGATGGTGCAGTGGATAGGGCACTTGCATTGCAATAAACTGACCCAGCTTCAATCCTCACCATCTATACGGTCCCTGAGCATAAACAAGAGTGAATTCTGAGGGCAGAAAACCAGGAGTACCACCGGAGTGCCACAAGGTGTCCCCTCACACCACACACAAAATCTCCAAACAATAAGTAAATAATTAATCTAACTACAAGTTGTGTGACAAGCTGGATGAATCTTCTGTGGCATGAGTTGCCACTCTCACCTCATTTAGGTGAGTCAACCATCAAAATGGTCATGCAGATTCTTTTACATTTTGGCTGGAAAACTGTAACCAGAAACTCAAGGGGACCATACATAATGACTTATTGGGGGGGCTGAAGGACATAAGCAATATACAATCTAACAGCAACCAATAACTTTATAACACGCTATGAACATCAGTGGATTCAGTCAGGGAAATATTTTCCCTCAAGGAAAATACATTGATAGAGTCTGAGATGATTTTGTCGTGACAACTGAGGGAGTGTGACTTGTCATATAGATGGTAGAGGCCAAGGATGCACCAAAACCTTCATGACACACAGGAAGGACGCTCTGACAACACAGTATAATTCTAGACCAGAAATTCCGTTTTACTACTTCTGCTTCAAGAGTTGCTGGAAAGTAGAATAATGTTTCGTTAAGATCAGGAATTAGAAGTGTTTATTTCTCCCACAAATCCGTGTAAATCATGGTGTCCAAAATAAAGTGAAATTAAATCTTGAGAGTCCAAGAACACAGGGAAGAGCAACAGACAGAGCTGAGCTGACAGGACAGGAGGGTTCTGGGGAGTTTTGGTCTCACTTCCCGTGGGTCTGGAGCACTGTGTGTTTATAGCTGCTATCGTATGACTGACAATAATAGTCAGCCTCGTCCTCAGGCTGCAGCCCAGAGATAAGATAAACAATGCATTGACTGAGGTCTTTGGATCCAGAAAAGCGAGTAAGGACCCCGGAGCCCTGGCCCTTGTCTGTGTCTGAGTGGTAGTTCAGGATATACCAGGGAGGGCTTCCTGGCTTCTGCTGTTGCCAGTTGATCCTGTAGCTCCCAACACTGAAACTACTGCTCAGGGCACAAGTGAGTCTGACTGTTGTCCCAGGAGAGGCAGAGAGGGCGGACGGTTGAGTCAGCACAGGCTGGGAGAGGGAACCTGAAAACACAGACACAAGTGGGTGCTAGACAGAGACCAGGGTTCAGCTGCTTGAGGCTCAGAGCCAGAGCGTTGGACATGACTATGAGGTTGTGCAAAGTCTCTGTGGCACATCCCTACCTGTGCAGTGACAGAGAAGACCAAGGAGGACAGGAATCCAGGCCATCCTGCACACAATGAACAGAGCTTACTCTCAGAACATTGTGCAGACACTGACTGTCCTATCTTGAAGACAGGGTAATCTCTTTTCCTGGTGTCACCCATTCCACATTGGGACCCTCCATATTTGGGGTTGAGTAAATAGGATAAATCTAAAGGCAAATGAGTTTTTTAGTTAGGAAATATGACAAAAAAAAAGCCCAGGGCTAACTAATTCACCAAGGCGTACTCTTAGGTTTCTTCTGTGTGTATTCAAGAAAATCCTTATAGTAGCATAATCTTGTGTAAAAGGATTACCTGAAACAGAAGCAACCTCTCATTTACAATACAAAGCCCAGGGTTAGCAAGTAGGGTTTAAAATAAGAAGTTCTTTCAAGAATGAAAGTATTGCTAAAGGCTTTGAATTTTCTTGTGGAATGATGGAAATGTTGCAAAGTTAGATTTGGTGATGACTTTGCAACTGATAATTCATGATCACAATTGAAGTGATCATGTATGAGCATGATTAATGACATGCTACATCTCGATGGAGCTATAAAACACAAATACACTCTAAGACGGAAGAGCTGTCGTGACCTATTCAGTGGGTCTGTTCTCAGAGTCAGACTCTGAGAACTACACAGCGCCGTTTCCTGTTGGCCACAGGCTGATTTGGTGATCACTTAGGGCAGGGCTTAGTTTATATCTCACTTTCCCATGAGTCTGCAGTACTGTGGAATTGTTGATACGCTTGTCCCATGTAGAACAGTAATAATCAGCCTCGTCCTCTGGCTGGACTCCTACATGGTCAGAGAGGCCTTGTTACCAGAACTTGAACCAGTGAACCGAGCTGGGATCCCTGAAGGTCGATTAGTTTCAATCATGACAGTTTTGGGCCAACAAAACTGTAGGTACCAACATTGCTGCTGGATCCAGTGCAGGTGAGGGTGACTGTCTCTCCCACAGACCCTGACACTGATGCTTCCTGCTTCAGTCCAGTCTGCGCCCGGGAGCCTGCAATGGAGCAAAGGAGACACAGAGGTGAGACAGGTTAGAGCCACAGCATGTTCTAGAAATAAAACATTCTACCTCCCCACCCCATCACAATCTCCAACATAATCACTTCCCTATTTCCACCATCAGTCACCTGGGTGCTGAGCTAGCAGCAAGAGGAGCAAGAGAGGAGTCCGGGCCATTGCACAGACACTCTGGGCTCTGGGGTGAGCACACAAGTGAGACACTGCACAATGTCCCTCTTATCTGTCTGACTGGACAGCAGAAAGGAACCCTGGATGCAAATCACCCCCTTCTCCTTCTGACCCTGGGCCACATTTGGTTAATGCTGAGTTTGAGGTACAGCTGCTGCAGCCTCCAGGGCCCAAAGGCCACAGTGTCTAATCCCCAATGAGGGCTGAGCACCAGGTGACAGTTTCAGAGCTGAGTTCCCCCAGCGGATCAGGGACAAGCCCACAGCGCCACCTGCTGGGTCAGATGCTGATCACCCACAGAGACCATACAACAACACACAGTACCATAACAACTGTCACCTGCCCACAGTCTTCTGCTCATAAGCCAAATTTTGGGAGCAGTTTCTTTAGTTCTGAAACATCCAAACACAGGAGTTTTTGTCCTCATAGGCATCATCTGTGAATATAAATCTCTGACTATCATGTGATGCGTCACACTCTAAGGTGTCTGGGAAATTTACAAGGAACTCAGCATGTTGCCAGATCCTCAACTCCCTCCTGAACCGGATGAGCACCTGGTGGCTGGTCACTGTCTCTAAACAGACTTAAGGTTGATTTATTGGAATGATTTTCTCTTCTGAAGGCACCCAATGATGCAATTTATGGGTTGTGAGGTCAACAGGGACACTTGATACAAAAGAGTCAGCGCTGGCCAGAGAACATGTATGACTGTGTGTGGATCCCTGTTTCATTACTGGCGTCTCAGGGTGATTTCAAACTCTGAGGAGCTACCACCATGTTTTCATTTCAAGCCCGTTTTTCCTCTTCCCTTATTTTTTTGATAGATTATTCCTTTAACGAATATCTGAATCTGCTAATATGATCTGAAATCTGCTCATTGCTCTTTTAACAGTCCTATAAATATTGCTGTGCATGCATTTTTACATTTCTTCCTGAGAAGTTTTATAACAGGGAAGCAGAACTCTGAGTGTTTGAATAAGAAGTTTGGGGAGCAATAAAATTTCCCTATTATTTATTGAGTCACCGTGAGGTAGACCATCATAAAGCTATTCATGATTTAGTTTCAGTCATACAGTTCAAGTACCCATCCCTCACCCAGTGCACATTTACCACAGCCAATGTCCACAGTTTCCCTCCTACCGCTGCCTAACCATCACTTGCCTTCCTCTACGGCAGGCCCCTTTCTTCTTTCCTGTCTCAGTCTCTGTCTCTGTATCTCTGCTTTTCTCTGTCTCACTTTCTCTCTCTCTCTCTTCTTTTCCCTGTCATTCTTCCTCTTTTTTGTGCATTATGGTTTGCGATACAGGTACTAAGAGGTCACCATGTTTGTTCAGGGAGTTCCATATTTTTATTTTTTAGTATAGTTTATTATACCACCATGAGATAAACAATTACAAAAATGTTCATGTTTGGGTTTCGGCCATACAGTGTTCCAGCACCCATCCCTCCACCAGTGCCCATTTCCCACCACCAATGTCTCCAATTCCCTCCACCCTCCCCTAACCTGCCTCCATGGCAGGCTCTTTATCTCTTTTCTCTCTTATTCGCTCTCTCTCTCTTTCTCTCTTCCTTCTCCTACACATTGTGAATTGGAATATATATACTTATAGGTTATCATGTGTATCTTTTTGCCTGCATTTAAGAGTGACCGAGAATAGATGACTGGATTAAGAAATTTTGGTACATCTACACAATGGAATACTATGCAGCTAATAGGAAAAATGAAGTTGTGAAATTTGCCTATAAATGGATGGAAATGGAGAGGCTCATGTGGAGTGAAATTAGCCACAAGGAGAGAGAGACAGATATAGAATGACTGTATTTACTTTTACTTGCATGACATAAATAGATATACATATATATACATATTATGATACCAATATCCAAGGTCAGGCGAAAGGTGGATCAGGGGTCTTGTCAAAGGTGAAAATGACCACAAACGTGTGGGTGCAGAGGTTAGGTAAGACAGAGAATGGAATAGCGTGCCAATAATTGTCGAAAGTGCTATTACCACATAGAGTTCCATATTTTTATCAGGACAGTACAATGAAGTGGTTATTTTTGGTTTGATTGTTTGATTGTTTGTTTGTTTTAACTGGGAGGTGGCTTTGGAGAGTGGATATGACTTCCCTGACCTTCGGGAAGTTCTTGTATGCCAGTTTGTGACTTAAATCTCCAGGATTTCTCAGGGCCAGGTCGGGCTACCTCACCCCACCTTCCCTTCAATTCTCCGTTGTTGTAGGAGAAGTGTTGTTGTTGTTGTTGCTGTTGTTGTTGTTGTTGTGGCAGTAACTGGGAGGTGAATACGACACACCATGCCACAGTAATGCCACTGTACCCCAGAGAAACCCAAAGCCCATGTCCATGGAGCAGGATTAGTATATTTAAGGGTTCAGGATTTCCATCAGATGATCTTAAGTGGAAAACAACTATTATATCACAATGTTAAATCGTGTCAGTGAAGGAAGAGAAGAAGCAGATGTCAGGAAAAAGAAACCCAGAGGAGCATGTCTAGACAAGCTGAATGTGTGCAGCAGAGACCAGGACACCTGCTGTCATGAGTCCATACCATGATGGCTTCATTTGCTCTTTCCACACCTACAAATCACGCAATGTCCTGACCTCCAGTTCACACTGAGGAGTCAAACATGGAGTCCTTAGGTGAACACAGGTGTGGGTCATTAGGGCATCGGGTTCTCTGGGGCCAACACCTTTGTGAGCTGGACATGGTGGTGTCCTGAAATCTAATCCAGGACTGAGGATGTCTGTGAGCCCACACCAGCGCTGAAGGAGGGGAGGAGCCTCCCAGAGGCCTTGTGTGCAGAGCAGAGCAAGGGCAGGTTTTTGCTTCACTTCCCCTTGAAACTGTATCACTGTGAAAGATTTTGAGTTACCATGATATGTAGCACAGTAATAGTCAGCCTCGTCCTCAGGCTGCGCCCAGAAATGAGCAAAATCCCTGCATTGGCCGAGACATCCTTGGTTCCAGAGAAGCGTCTGGGGACTCCGGAGCCCTGATGATTGTCGGAGTCTGAGAAGTAGTTCAGGAGATACCGGGGAGGGCTACTCGCCGTCTGCTGGTACCATCTGATCCGAAGTCAGCAACTTTAAAACCACTGCTGAGGGTGCAGGTGAGTCTGACAGTTGTCCCAGGAGAGGCAGAGAGGGATGGCTGCTGAGTCAGCACAGGCTGGGAGAGGGAACCTTAAAACACAGACACAAGTGGGAGCTGGACAGAGACCAGGGTTCAGCTGATTGAGACTCAGAGCAGAAAGTTGGACAGTGACTATGAGCTTACTCTGGGTCTCTGTGGCACGTGCTTACCTATGCAGTGACAGAGGAGCCCCAGGAGGAGAGGAATCCAGGCCATCCTGCACACGAACACGCGGAGACCCTGAACTGAGGCTGGGCCGACACAGGCATCTCTTATGTCCGTCAGGATGAACGAGGAGGGGCTTTTCATGCAAATGTGTCTCACATCGGGATCTCTGCTTCACCTGAGGACCAGCTGAGTTCTGTGCCTTTTGCAGTTTCTTCCGCTTCCTTTTTAATGAATATTTTTTTATTTTATATTTTATTTTATTTTATTTTAGGCACTTTGATATACAAGATTCATAATGGCATGGTGTCAGGCAACATAAAACCATTCTAAACTACACCTCCAGCAATGTGTCACTTTCTCGTACACCATGTCCCAGTGTCTCCCCAACTCCTGTCCTGTCACGTCACCCCAAGAGTGACAAGCTTCCTAGTAAGGGCCAGTCCTCTGTTTATGTTGCCTTTGGTATTTGTTGCTGCTTTACTTGTGTCTATACTTTATATATTTGATAAACTTGATGTACCTCATATGAGGGATCATTCTGGATCTGACCCTCTCCAGGAAAGTCCCAGGTGCTCTTGGACAGAGGGTCTGATGTGAGTCTCAGATATACTATGGGGCTGGCTGGGGAGGAACTTGACAGTGCTGGAACTTAACCGTGACCAGAGCAGGAGATTCTGCCCTACCAGAGGCAACACAGCTGCTGAGTTCCCCATCAACCACACAGGCACCAGACAGAGCCCAGGTGCTGGGTGTGCTGGGAGGATTGTTCACAGGGAGGGCCCCTTGAACTCTTTTGAAGATCCACAGCTCCCCCTGCTGCCCACTGTCAATTTTGTCCTCATTAAAATGACCCTGTAGCCTGTCATAGTCAGAACACAAATATCTATAGCTCATGAGTCCTGGTGCCTAGGGTAACTGATAACCAATTAGCAGCATTTTCCAAGAAGATCATCTCAATTTTTGAGCATCTTAGATGAGCAAATTGGCATTCCAGGCAAGGCAACAAAAAAATGAACTTGGTTTGCTTATTTGTTTGTTTTTGGTTTTTTGACACACCCAGCAATATTCAAGGGTTACTCCTGGCTCTGCACTCAGGGATTACTCATGGCGGTACTCAGGAGACCATATGGAATGCCGGGATTGACTTGGGGTTGGCCGCATGCAAGGCAAACCTGCTGTGCTATCGCTCTGGCTCCCAAATGACCTTGTTCTGTTTCTCTCTGTACCTCGGAGAATTAAGATCATCCTTTATTCGTCCTCTAGCCTCTGGTTTATGACAGTTTCTTTTTTATTGTTTGTTTTTTTTCTTTTTTGGTAGTGTGCCAACCTGGCACTGCTCAGAGCCTCACCCGAGCAGGGCTGCCCTTACTCTGCAGAGAATAGGAGAGAAGGAAGACAGGGGCCCCAAATCTGGACCCAGAGACTGCTATAGGGACCCTTTACTCACCTATGTTTACATTTTTTCCCTTTGAATCCTATTGGCAGATAAGTTTCTACAATCACATGGCCCTGGTCATAAACCAGCAGATGCCATTAGCTCTAGACCATGGCTTTGTAACCCAAGAGGAAGCTAAAGGAAGATACAGTCACCTGCACTAGTCCTGAAGGCATAAGGGGTCCTGATATGGGAATCCAGTGGATTGTATAAAGATCAAAAACAGGAGCTAGGCCCCAGGCATTCCTCATCAAGGTGTGTGTGTGTGACCCCTGCATCTCCAGCGGACCCAAGTTGCCCCAGGGAAGAGCGGAAACTCCATCAACGGGAACCAAGGCAAACTGCCTTGGTTTCACTCCTTGGACCCCGTGGGGCCCTGCGCTTCCAGGACAGGCTGCAATCTCTCCCACAGGTGTGTGTGTGACCCCTGCGTCTCCACGGACCCAAGTTGCCCCAGGGAAGAGCAGAAACTCCATCAACGGGAACCAAGGCAAATTGCCTTGGTTTCACCCTGGACCCCCTTGGTCCCTGCGCTTCCAGGAACATCCCAAAACTCAAAACCCCGCGCAGGCGCACTAGCATCCTAGTGACCCTCTTACTACCCATCTTACATGAGGTACCAATGAACCTTGGTTCCTACATCCTTGCTACCCACCCAAACTCTGCAAACAGACCAGACACCTACTAACTGTACTATCTAGTCACCCAAGACCCCACATTTGCAACCTACAATAGTCATAATGGTAAAAGCAACGCAAAATTCCATCAAGCTCTGTGAGTGAAGTCACTAGTCCAGATGAGCCAAGCAATACCAATGAGTTGTATAACCTCTCTGATAAGGAATTTCGGAAAGAAATGTTAAGGATTCATAAGGAATTCAAAGAAGCAATGGAATGCAAAATCAATAAAATACAAGAGGACATGATAGAAGAAGTGAGGAAAATGCAAATGGAAATGACAGATATTAAAAATGAGGTAAATGAAATGAAAAACACAGTGGAAAGCCATCATAGCAGAATAATAGCTACTGAAGAAAGAATTAGTGATCTCGAAGACGAGTTCCAAAGATTCTCCACACAACACCAGAAGATAGAAAAAGAGACTCACAATTACCGAACAGACAACAAGAGATAATCGGGATGAAGCCAGAAGAAACAACATACGGATCATTGGGGTCCCAGAAGGGCAAGAAGAAAACCCTGATGAAGAAGAAACTGTCAAAGCCATCATTGCTGAAAAGTTCCCGGAACTAAAGAACGCTTGCCTCAAGATCCAGGAGGCCCATAGGATACCAGCTAAAAGAAACCCCAACAAGAATACTCCAAGACACATCTTAATTAAAATGACAAAAACTATAGATAGAGATAGAATACTGAAAGCAGCAAGATCAAAGAAGGAAATCACACAAAGGAACATCTCTAAGATTTACAGCAGACTTCTCTGATGAAACACTCTGAGCCCGAAAACAGTGGTGGGATATTGTGAAAAGGCTCAATGAACTGCAGGCCTCACCAAGAATTCTTTACCCGGCCAGACTCACATTCAGATATAAAGGAAAGATACACAACTTCATGGATAAGCAACAACTCAGGAACTTCATGGACTCAAAACCAACTTGAAAAGAAGGACTGAAGGGTCTACTGTAATACGACCAAACCCATAAGCACAACAAGCACAAACAGAAAGATGACACAAAATCCGATGACAATAATCTCTCTCAATGTCAATGGTCTAAATGCACCAATTAAGAGACACAGAGTAACAAAATGGATTAAAAAATTGAACCCAACATTCTGCTGTCTACAAGAAACACATCTGAATAATCAGAACAAACACAGACTCAAAGTCAAAGGTTGGAAGACCATTCTCCATGCAAACAACTCCTCCAAAAAGGCTGGTGTGGCCATATTAGTATCAGATAATATAGACTTCAGGCTGAAAAAGGTTAGAAGGGACAACGAAGGCCATTTCTTATTACTTAAGGGGTATGAACACCAGGAAGAAATTACACTACTAAACATATATGCACCCAATGAGGGGCCAGCAAAATATATAAAACAACTGCTAAGAGACCTCAAAGAAGACATTAACAGTAGCACAATAATAGTTGGAGACTTCAACACTGCTCTATCAACGATGGATAGATCAACAAGACTGAAACTCACCAAGGAAATATTGGCCCTCAAGGAAGAAATGGAAGAAAGAGAGCTAGTGGATATATACAGGGCTTTTCATGCCAAAAAAGCTGAATACACATTTTTCTCTAGTGCACATGGAACATTCTCCAAGATAGACCACATGCTGAGCCACAAAGCATACCTCAATAAAATAAAAAGATAGAAATTGTGTCAGCTATCTTTTCAGACCATGATGCACTGAAAATGGAAGTTAACCCGTACACAGAAACAGGGAGTCAAACCAAACACCTGGAAACTGAACAGCCCACTCCTGAACAACAAATGGATCATAGAAGAAATCAAACAGGAAATCCAAAAGATTTCTGGAAACAAATGAAAATGAAGACACCAACTATAAGAACTTGTGGGACATGGCAAAAGCCGTGTTAAGAGGGAAGTTTATAGCTCTGGAAGCATTCATCAGGAAAGAAGAAAGGGCCCACATAAATAACCTGACTACACAGCTGAAGACATTAGAAAAAGACCAACAAAAGGAGCCCAACCCAGGCAGAAAAAAAGGAAATAATAAAACTTGGAGAGGAAATCAATGAGTTGGAAACCAAAAAAAAACAATCCAAAAGATTAATGAAACCAAGAGCTGGTTTTTTTGAAAAAATAAACAAGATTGACAAACCATTGGAAAGATTTGTAAGGACAGGAAAAGAGAGAACCCAAATAAACATAATCAGAAATAAAAATGGTGACATCACAACAGAAACCACAGAAATCCAAAAGATCATCAGAGATTACTTTGAGAGCCTGTATGCCGTGAAACATGAGAATCTAGAAGAAATGGATCAATTCCTGAAGTCCTATAACCTCCCACGGCTGAAACAAGAAGACCTCCAATACCTGAATAAGCCTATCACCAATGAGGAAATAGAAACAGTAATTAAAAGACATCCCAAACACAAAAAGCCCAGGTCGAGACGGATTCCCTAGTGAACTCTACCAAACCTTTAAGGAGGACCTACTGCCAGTCCTTTTCAAGCTCTTCCAGGAAATAGAAGAAACAGAAACACTCCCAAACAGCTTCTACGAGGCACATAGCACCCTGATACCCAAAGCAGGGAGAGACAACACAAAGAAAGAAAACTACAGACCAATATCCCTGATGAACACGGATGCTAAGATCTTCAACAAAATACTAGCAAACAGAATCCAAAGACTCATCAAAAAGATTATACATCATGACCAAGTAGGATTCATCCCGGGAATGCAAGGATGGTTCAACATTCGCAAGTCAATCAACATAATACATCATATCAATAAGAGAAAAAATAAAAACCATATGATCCTATCAATAGACGCAGAGAAAGCATTTGACAAGATCCAGCACCCGCCATGATTAAAACCCTCCAGAAAATGGGAATTGAAGGGACTTTCCTCAAGATAGTTACAGCCATCTACCAAAAGCCCACAGCAAGCATCATTCTAAATGGGGAAAAGTTGAAAGCCTTCCCCCTGAGATCAGGGACAAGACAAGGTTGCCCACTCTCACCTCTTTTATTCAATATAGTACTGGAAGTACTTGCCATAGCAATCAGAGAAGAAAAGGACATCAAGGGCATCCAGATAGGCAAGGAGGAAGTCAAGCTATCATTATTTGCAGATGACATGATATTATACCTAGAGAACCCTAAACTCTCTACCAAAAAACTCCTAGAAACAATAGACGCATATAGTAGAGTGGCAGGATACAAAATCAACACCCAAAAAGTCAGTGGCTTTCCTATATACAAATAACGAAAGAGAAGAAAGGGATATTCAGGAAACAATTCCATTCACAATTGTGCCACAGAAAATCAAATACCTAGGAATCAACTTACCCAAGTGTGTAAAGGACCTGTACAAAGAAAACTACAAGACACTGCTCCAAGAGATAAAAGAGGACACAAGGAAATGGAAACATATTCCCTGCTCATGGATGGGGAGAATCAACATTGTCAAAATGGTAATACTCCCTAGAGCTCTGTACAGATTCAATGCAGTCCCTATAAGGATACCCATGACATTCTTCAAAGAAATTGACCAAACAGTCCTGAAATTTGTATGGAACAATAAACCCCCAAGGATAGCTAAAGCAATCCTCGGGAAAAAGAAGATGGGAGGCATCACCTTTCCCAACATCAAACTGTACTACAAGGCAGTAGTAATTAAAACAGCATGGTACTGGAATAAAAACAGACCTGTGGACCTATGGAATAGAATTGAGTATCCTGACACCCAACCTCAAACACATGATCATTTGATCATTTAATCTTTGATAAAGGTGCAATGAGTCTAAAATGGAGTAAGGAAAGCCTCTTCAACAAGTGGTGTTGGGAAAGCTGGGCAGCGACATGTAAAAAATGAATTTGGACCTGTGTCTAACACCATGCACAAAAATCAGATCAAAATGGATTAAAGATCTCAATATCAGACTTGAATCCATAAAGTACATTGAAGAAAATATAGGAAAAACCCTCCACGACATTGAAGCTAAAGGCATCTTCAAAGGTGAAACATCACTAACAAAGCAACTAGAAGAAAAGATAAACATATGGGACTACATGAAACTAAAAAGCTTCTGCACCTCAAAAGAAACAGTGACTAAGATACAAAAGCAGTCCACAGAATGGGAAAGAATATTCACCCAATACCCATCTGATAAGGGGTTAATATCCAGGATATATCAGGCACTGGTAGAACTTTACAAGAAGAAAACAAACAACCCCATCAAAAAATGGGGAGAAGAAATGAACAGAAACTTCAGCAAGGAAGAAATTCGAATGGCCAAAAAACATATGAAAAAATGCTCATCATCACTAATCATCAGAGAGATGCAAATCAAAAACAACAATGAGATACCACTTTACACCACAGAGACTGGCACATATTCAAAAGAGCAAGAACAACAAGTGCTGGCGTGGATGTGGGGAAAAGGGGACACTCATCCATTGTTGGTGGGAATGCCGGCTGGTACAGCCTTTCTGGAAAACAATATGGACATTCCTCCAAAGACTAGAAATTGAACTCCCATTTGACCCAGCCATACCACTCCTGGGAATCTACTCTGGGAAACCAAAAATATGCAGCGGAAACACCACCCCTACTTTTATGTTCATAGCAGCATTATTCACAATAGCCAGAATCTGGAAGCAACCAGAGTGCCCGAAAATCGATGACTGGATAAAAAAGCTTTGGTACATCTACACAATGGAATACTATGCAGCTGTTAGGAAAAATGAAGTTATAAAATTTGCCTATAAATGGATGGACATGGATAAGATTATATTGAGCGAAATTAGCCAGAAGGAGAGAGACAGATACAGAATGACTGCATTTATCTGCATAACATAAATATATATGTACATATTATGATACCAATATCCAAGGTCAAGTGAAACATATATCAGAAGGTCTTGTCAAAGGTGGAAATTATCACAAACGTGTGGGAGTCAGAGGCTAGGTAAGACAGAAAATGGAACAGTGTGCTAACAATTGTCGAGGGTACTAATGCCAACCTAGAACTGAGCATTAAATGGAGGCAAAAGGATACACATGACAACCCCTTAATGTATGTTCTGTAATCCATAGTCTGAGGGGAAGGAAAAGAGAAAGAGAGAGAAATGGAAAGAAATAAAGAATCTGCCATGGAGGAGAGCTGGGGGGAGGGGAGGGAACCGGGACGTTGGTGGTGGGAGATGGGCACTGGTGGCGGGATGGGTGCTGGAACACTGTATGACCAAAACCCAAATATGAACTTTTTAATTGTATATCTTTGTAATTGTAAAAATAAAAAATTAAAAAAA